>JAQZBX010052916.1:0-19015 GCA_029593785.1 Cabassous unicinctus | reverse complement strand
ACCTGGAAACGTGTGTGAATATGTGTGTGTGTGTGTATTATTTGGCCAGTGGTGCTTCTCTGGAGACACATGAACTGTGCTTAATGCCTGAATTTTGATGGCTACTTACGGTGTTTGCTTCATCTTTTGATTTGAAGATTATCCGAGATTTGTGACAAAACAGCTGACTTGCATTCTGTGTGTTGCCATTTTCTCGTTCACCTGCCTTTGATCTTCAGCTTCTCGCTCAGATGCCAACACACGTGATATCCCTACAGCTAGGGCAGCCGGTCGTGTGTGCTGATGGCATTTTCCAAAGTTCTCTCCAAGGATGATTCCCTGTGGTTTCTGAAGACCATGCTGACCTACTTTACTTCCAGCTACACGTCTGGGTTCCCCTTTTTATGATTCCCTGATGTGGCTTTAGTTAGAGGTTCCTAATAAGAGGGGGACTGAGTGTTTTCTGTCGATGGTTTGGGATGACGTGCTTGTCTGGTGTGGGAAGGCGAGGGCTGAGAGGGACGGAAACCCTGCCTTCTGAGGTTTGTACAGTGGCCTCAGGAAGAGTTAGCAGACGTCACCCTTTTATCTTTAGAGGCTAGAAAATAGTGCCATTGTGGGTGGAACGTTGGGGCAATGTCAGCTTCTCCGAGAGAATGCTCCAGCAACAGCTGTTCAGCAATGGAAGGTATGCTGAGCTTGTGGTGATAACCGGGACAGGGATTCAGGGAGGACTTGGAAAACCTCTGCTGTGGAATTGTGGAGGTTGTTTTTTGAATTGGGGGCATTTGGACTACTTGATATTGTCATGTTCTCTTCCAATTCTGAGCATTTGTGAATTAGCGCTAGAAACAGACTTTTGGGGTTGCTTGGGGCTAGGAGGGTCTGAATTGAGCATGTGAGCTGGTGCGGGTTTCCTTTTATCTGGGTAAGTTTCAGCTACTCAGTCCTCCACCCTGTCTTGGTGCCACAGGTTCCACCTGGGGGCAGAGCCTAGAGAAGGACACCAGTGGGGCTGCGTGCCCCAGGGCTGCGTTGGTGGGACAGACGTCAAGCATGTGCCCAGTTTACCCCCACCCCCAATCCAGAGTGATCGGTGGGATTGGGAAGGGGAGAAAGCAAAGCTGAGCAAGAGTTGGGAAGCCTCAGAAGTGGAGAGGCGGAAAGCAGAGGGGAAGCCCAGGACCGGGCTCCACTGCTCGCTGCCTCTCGTCTCTCCTTCCCCCTCTCCATCCTCGAGAGTGGGCCCAGTGGAGGCGAGTGTTCCTGAGAGCAAGTGAGGCAGGGAGAAGCGAGTGTGAGGGAGGGGGAGAGGCCTAGGAAGACCCCGGCATTTGCTTAGGCAACCACAGGCCACGCTCAGCTAGCGGGCATGCAGTCCGCTGTAGAATGTGTCACCAGACCTCACGGCTGGGGTTAAACTTGGGTCTGAGATGGGCGGGATCTAGGGAACTTCCTTAATGACAGCTCAGTTTTGGGTGTTTATAGCTCAGTAAATCAAGTGCATATGTGAAATGTGTGTGTGCGCATGCTCATACGTATGTATGCATGTGTCTGCGTGAGCACATGCATGCATTGTACAGGAGTGTGTACTTGTAGTAGGCACAGGTCTGCCCGTGGGCTTGTTTGTGCATGTGTTTGTGTGCATGTGTGTGCATGCGTGTGCACGGGCATCTGTATGCACACATGTGCATGTATGTACACGTGTGTGCACGTGTGTGTTGAGGGGTGGGGTGGAGAAGGTGCAGAGTAGGAGCTAGGGCTCAGCCATTGCTAATTGGGTCCGTGTATCTGCAAATTCAATAATTCGAGCCCACAAACCCTCCCTTTCTTCCATTGATCAGAGGACAGAGCCATGTTTACCTGGAGAAAGTCTCATATCCCCAAACTGTCTTTGCCTCATATTCCTAGATTCACGGACTCTTTAGGGCAACGAAGCCTCGTCTTACTGGTGGGAAGTGAATGCCACGGGGTTAAGTGGATTTTCTAAGACCCACGGCTCTGCCTGGGGATGGAGAGAAGGGAGAAGATTCCAGTGGAGGGCCACCTCGGGTCACGGGGGACACCCGAGCCTGTTGGGAAAGCTGGAGGGGGGTGTGTGAGACGCTGTCAGCCCCTCCTCAGGACCCCCGGAGGCCGAGGGAGAAGGCAGCCACAGAGAGGCAGGGAGCACAGAGGGCCGTGGAGGCCGCTCGGGAATTCCGCCGTGGCCGCGCTTGGCCACAGGGCGTGGCCCGCCCCTGCCAGATGCACTTCTGTCTGAATGGGGTCCAGCCCCCCTTCTCCCAGGGCCATCCCTACGCCCCCAGCAGGTGGGGACGTAGCCCCGCGTGCTCTGCCTGTGACGGTCGCCAGCTGTCTCCCAGCCTGACCGCGCGGTTCCTCGTCGGGACCCTGGCTCTCCGCAGTGGCCGCTGCCTCGATCCCGGCGGCCCGCCTTCGGCTGTGCTGACTCAGCGGGACTGGGGAGTGTCCCCAGGCCCTGCGGCCATGCCTCAGCCTCTGGCAGCAGCACTGGTTCCCCAAAAACACATCCAAAGCGCCCCTAAAATCTGCAGGTCCTGTGCCCTGGCTTTAGGCCACATCACCTTTCCCGTACAGCCGTGACCACGCGGGGGGCGGAGGCCTGGCCGCAGAGCGCCTGGGTCCTGCTCGGATGAAGTCAACCCCGCGTAAAAGGTGGCTGATTTCCCTTACAATGCAGCTCGTGGGTCTCCCCCAGCCCGTCCTTCAGCTCGTATCTGTTAATTAATGCCTGATTGGCCACCAGCTGCTTGGAGCCCAGGGCCCTTGCCACTGTGCCTTCCCCTGAGGAGGCACCAGCCTTTCTCTGCCTGATTCAGAACTTTCTCCTGTTGGCATGTGACCTGGACTACATGCGTGTGGGCAGCTGTTTACTAACCTGGGAACCCAGTCACTCACCCCATGACACGTGGGAGAGGGTAGTATTTGTTTTAAAGAAGCCTCATTTCCTTGGGAGGGTGATTTTCGTCTGGACTTTGAAAGGGGCGTAGGTACCCTGCAGTCAGTGACCTCTCACCTTTTAAGAAAAGATGAGACCCAAGCACGATACCGTTGGGTCACAAGCCTTTAGAATCCCATACCCCAGGAGGGTTGCGGTACTAGTAATGGTTTCCGGTTTAGTGTTGGAGCTTCCTTGAGGATAGTGCAAAGAAATTTCCTGCTGAAGACTCTGAGGATGGTTGACTCATACTAATTTTTCCAATTAATCATTCTCTTCACTTTTCCCACCCACTGGATTTGAATTCCTTTCTCTGGGCTGGTTCTGGAAGTTGATACCTTTTGTCACAGCTCGGGCTTAGGCGAGGTCTTCTGAGTCCCTGCTCAGACGGCCTGTGATTTCCCCTTTGCTTAGCCTCTGCCAGCCCCGGCACATCACGTGTACGTCACGGAAGCCAAGTGGAGAGAGTCACTGAGACGCAGCAAATTCTCCAGGGTATGTAAACTCTCCCCGGCCACCTTTCTAAGTGTGGAGGGCTGGCAGCGAGATGCTGCAATGTGAAAATCATTTGACCGCATTGAAGTTTCCAAAGGGAGCTCTTGCTGGTACTTAAAACCGAAACTCCTGAACATTTCAAGCTTGGAGGATTCTATGAATCCAGCATGGAATATCCACTCTAGACCCCCAATGCACCCCTTCTCTCTCCATTTTAATCTTTAAAAAATAAAACAAAACCCAGGCCCACGCCAAGGGTAATTTTTACTTGAAGCCGTGGGAGTGGGAAGGGATATTTCGTGGGGCAGAGGTGATGGGCGGGTGGGGGCGAGCCATCCTGCGCCTGGTGTCTGTGTGCCGTCGCTGGGCAGGGTCTCTCCTTCACCTGAAGATGCAGCCCATCTCTTTGCACCTGGGTAAGGACGCTCGCTGCTACCGCAGGGGGTAAACCCTGAAGAAGGTGTCCGGGAGAGCCCAGAGGACACTACCTGTTCAGTGGTCCGTTTGAAGCATCTTTAAAATGTTTTACAAAGAAAATGCCCTTCCCTGGCTTAGGGCCCCGGCGGCCACTGCCGTCCAATCCGACGGGTAAAGTGGAGCCTGCCAGCACTGCCCTGCTCTCCCCTTCCTCTTCCGGGTGTGGTGGCCCCTCACCCCTCCCACCCACTTCACGGTTGCGGATGGAGAGCAGAGGGCGCTGCACAGCCTTTGCGGCAGCTCTGTGTGATTCCAGGATCAGTTTTGTTTTGTTTTTAACCATCCTTCAAAAGCAGCAGGTGTTTGGAAATTAAAGAACAAAATTAAATTCTCAGCAATGGTTGCTGTGACAGTTAAATCAATAAAGTCTTGAGCATAAACAAAAAGGTGGCTGATGAGGCCGGCTCGGCTTTCCTCCTCGTGCCTAGTTGCTGATGATGCTAAATGGGGGAAAGCTGGCTTTGCGCACCCCTGTGTCTCAGAGTCCCGCCAGCTTTGGCTGCCTTATTTAAATTAGGCCCTTAGTGGTGGTGGTGGGGGGTAAAGAGGGCACGGTCAAGCTGTGCATCCTCAGTTACTGAAATTAGAGAAGGCCAAGGAAGATGCCCCGTGGGGGCCCAGCGTGGCCCGGGGGGCTAGCTGCATGGCACGTGCGTGGGGCGCTCCCCAAAACATCTCCCTCGCCCAACATCTGCCTTTCCAATATGCCAGCGCCTGAGAGCATGAGCCACGTTCCCACTTAAAACGTTTCCTTCCCGTAATATTTTGCTTTCTGGGATGGTCGAAAAGCATTCTAAAGGGGTTTCCCAGAATTTTAAATACAGCCACACGATGCCAGAGTCAACACTGCTGATTTCACTCCAGGAGGATGGAGTTCTGCCACTTCTCAGCAGATGGGGCGCGTTCCACAGTCGCTTCTCAAGGCCTGTGGGGTTTGTCCTTTTCCTTCTGGTAGAGAACCAAATTAAATACAATTTGTGCTCTGCCTCTAGTCCCCGCGAGCCTCCGCTGGCTTGCAGTGACTGAGTCTTCCAAGGTTTGTGGCCAGAGGGTGCCTGGGGGGAGCCGGTGGAGATGCAGTATTCCAGTGGGCTTTCAGGATCATTCCTTATTTTATCAGACGAAGTGCTTGGAAAACATACGCACAACCGGGGACTGTGTAATTCTGAGCTGGGTTTCACATCCCTCTGGTTAAAGCCGTTGGTGAAAACAATTAAGTCCTGTATATTTCAGGACACAGGCAGGGCCTTGTAGGAATCTCATTTAATTATGTGCTATATTAATGCTATATTGATTATGTTATTGCCTGTAAATCCAGTTGCTTAATAAAGCTGCAGTCCTTTCACAATGAAGTTGTGTTTGCAGTCAATTAATGGGTGTCTGGGGGCGGAGAGCTATGTGACTGGGTGGGGGCGGGGGTGTCAGTGCTAAGAGAAAACGTCCTAGGGCAGAAATCCATAGGGCCCAAGCGAGGAAAGCAGCTCTTTACACGCAGGCAGGTACGCACGCGCGTGTACGCGGAGCTGGGTTAAGTGGAGAGGAAAAGCACGTATCCCATGACACTCATTTTTAGCACATGGAGTTGGGTATTTATGAGCTGTTCTCTGTAGGGTCCAGCTATAAAGCCGCATTGTCGCAACATCTGTGCGTGGCTGCGCGACAGGATCGTGTCTGATTTGAAAAATACGCGTAAGCGATAACTGCCAATATTGGGGCCATGTGAAGGCAAGGGATCAAAGCATACTTTCACTGGGAATCACGCTAGCGTCCACGTTGTAGGAGTGCTAGGCACATCCAGAGGAAATGCCAGTGTCCTTCTGACGACCACATCTGCCACGAATATCTTTCGGCATGCGGTCCGACTTTTATCTCTCCGGCAAGATGCCGTGTCATGCTTTTCCCATCTGATGCTGAATTCAGGTCACTCCCAAATGAGTACAGCTAGTTCTTTCTTTCTCGTCCTGCGTGATGCATCCAAGATGTGTGTTCTAGTGATGGAACATAAAATACATATTAAGGTTTTCGGGTGATATTTTTAATAATGCACCTTAGCCAAGAGAAAACAGACTGTCTCATAACTGAGATGGTTGATCCTCCCCGTAGATGAAGGAGCCTCCAGTCGGATGATGATGCTAAAATGGCTTTATTTTGATCAGGCAGATGGTTTCTAACATGGTGGATTTTCTCTGACTTTTTAAACAGGCCGTACGGATGATCTGTCAGAATGTACAATCTTGTGATTCAGAGCGTGACATCACTATGAGGGGCTTGTCAGTGACGATTCTGTCACAGAAGCATGCCGAAGGACCCAAACTCTGGGTTGCTAAGGCTCCCAGATACCACTTTCAGCTCTTGTCTGTGGTGAACAATTTTAAACCACACAGTAAAACACTATTTCCTCCAAAGTAGCCACTCGGCCCT
Source organism: Cabassous unicinctus (assembly GCA_029593785.1). Classification (NCBI taxonomy): domain Eukaryota; kingdom Metazoa; phylum Chordata; class Mammalia; order Cingulata; family Chlamyphoridae; genus Cabassous; species Cabassous unicinctus. The sequence goes on along the minus strand of JAQZBX010052916.1, from coordinate 12,681 downwards.
CTGAGAACACGTCCCCCTGGGTTACCTTGCTGTGACAGGTGAGCTGGTTTTCCTTACACTCTAACTCTGCAGACGCGGCGGGCACCACTGTCTTCCAGGCACGTGGATGGCCAGGCCAGGGGCTCTGTGTGCGCTTCCGGGCTGCACGGAGTTCCCAGTCTCCCCGGATTCCTGCGATCCACATAGCCATCCCCCCAGGGTTTGGAAGCGTCCCTATTGGAGACTCTCCCATGCTAGGCTAAATTCACGTCTCCTAGGCCGCTGGACTTTGGTCTTACCAACAACTCCCCTTGCGTTGGCTGGTGGGCATTTTGAACCAAAACCAAGACTCGGGGAACCCGCCTCAGCCGGCATTGACTCTTCAGTGGTCAGAAGCTCACTTTGCAGCAGGCTTCAACCCCGACTGGCCCAAGAGATGTTTGAGTTTATCCCTTGGGTCATTTCCATTAAGGAAGTTTAGCTCTCAGGGAATCAAATTCCTCTAAACTCCCCTCGATCCACGATTGTTTCATATTCTCATTCCTCTTACAATTCATCATTGTGGGAAGATGATAATTCCAAATTTCCTTACAGCTGGGATGGGAGTCCAACAGAAATGCTAAGAGTTAAAAGAATTTATCCTGATGTCCTCTTCTTGGGGTCGGGACTACAAAGGACCTTGACTAAAGTAGGAAGGGGGAGAGGTAGCTTCTTGGACCCTCGAGGGCTTTTCAAAGCTTGGGTTCTGCCTCGCTGCAATCACTGCTGAAATCCCACGCAGTGAAATTTCATGTTCAGCACTCTTTAGCCGGAAAAGGAAGGACGATAACAAAGCTCATGTATAAATCAGCTGTGCACGTCTGACCACTGCCAAAGCTGGGAAGAGAGGGCTCCACCACCGTCAGTTTCGTGGAAGCCTGAGGAGTGTCATCAGAGGACGTAAACCATGGAGGCGCCTCCTCGACAAAGATCCCTCGTGCTCAGCCCAGACGGGACGAGACAAAGACGCCAACGGCATGCAAACCCCGGGGTGTGCGGCAGCCCACCAGCGGCTGGGAGAGCAGGTACTGGGACCCCCTCTTTCCCTGAGAGAGCACACCCACACAATTCTGCAAACCTGCCCCCTCCCGTCGTGGGGCCTCGCGCTCGAATCACTTCACCCGCAGACATCCTCTAAGGCCTGATGGCGCTCCAGGCGCTGTGGGACTCTGATTATGTGGGGAAAATGTTCCCTTGAAGCGTCTGCTTTCCCTCTCAGGTCTCACTTGGCATAATTTTTCTGATGTTTTCTTTACTTGAGATTTCAGGGTGTCCATGAGCTTGAATTGAAAATTCAAAAAAACATTATTCTTGTGGGAACGTGTCGGTGTGGGTGTGATATATTTATTAAATAATACTGTGGGCTTAGTATGATTTTTATTTTGATATAGCGTGTTCTGAGTACAGTGGATAACTGCCTGCAAAAAGGTTGGTAAAGGTGGCGGACATGGTTTTATGACACCATGGGAAAACTCGAATTTCTAAGCGTTTGCCAAAAACAGCTGTTGAACCATGTTAGGCTATCAGGTATTGAAATTATGGGAAATTTGTGAAATGTAATTTTGAATAGTCCTAAAATTTAATTTAAAGACATGCTGATGTTGAGTGTCATAAAACTACCTGCCGCTCCATTCTGAGAAAGGGTCTGTGGTTTTCACCTGACTGGCAAAGGGGTCCATGGAACAAAAAAGGTTAAGAATCCCTGCTTTAGGTAAAGTAAGTCTTTGCCTAATGTACTGAGGGGCTTGCAAGCACTGATATCTTTGAAAGCAGTTCCATCTATGCTGTAAATGGAACCAGGGCTGATGCACACTTAATATTGAGGCTATCAAGAGGACAGAGTGGGCCTTGGGGAGCCCCAGTTAGCAGACTGAGCTGGCTGGAACATAGCAGCCATCCCAGGAAGGGAAGGGAAGTCAGCTGACATCAGCTACTGTCTCTAAATTGCACGACCTATGTGTTAAGGTGGACATTTCTGGATGAGCTTTGGCAAACAGTGTTTTGATCATGGCATCGACCTCTCTTGCTATTACAGACATTATTTTCTTCGTATGGACTTTGGTGATGGAGTGCTCCCCCCACGTGTCATTTGCTAGCCTGGTGGGTTTCCACAGGGCATCTGGCAATGTCTGGAGCCATTGCAGGGGCTGCTCCTGGCGTCTATTGGGTAGGGGCCAGGGATGCTGCTAAACCTCCTACAATGCACGGGAGAGTTTCCCACAATGAAGAATTATCCAGCCCCAGTTGGCAATGGTGCAGAGCTGGGGACAGCCCAGAAGCCCTAGGCTGTCCTTCCCGGCCATGCGTGTCACATGACTGGGATCGAGCCCTTCAAACTAGGATCTTGTGCAGGTCACAGCAGTGGACCTGGGGGAGCTGAGAGGCTGGGGAAGGGGATGTGTGGCCGAGGGCATCGTCGTCTCCCTGCCTGTCAAGCAGGAGGAGAGGTAGCCCCACGATTAGGACACTGGAAGCCAAGTTTCAGGGAAGTCCTTCGAGTCCACTTCCTGCTGCTGAGTCCAAGGTGACATTGCGCTGTCCTGGTAAGCGGTGCTGGAGAGCTGTGGCTACGTGATGTGAGGCCTCCGGCCGCACCGGTCACAGCCTTCTCTCCGCTGTCCCCCTCTGCCCTCCCTGCTCTCCTCTTAGCTCCTGGCACACCTCGCAGGTGCCTCCTCCGTTCTGTTCTTCCCAAGGAGAGGCGGGTCCACCGCTGGAGCTCCCTCTCCCACATCTGATCCACACTGATATGATGTCCAGCACTTGATAAGCTGCTTGACCAGGACACCATCAGATACAGGACCTAGCCCTGTTTTCCTGCTGGACTCAGGGTGTGACCTTGGGCCTCGGGTTGTCCTGCCAGAAGCCTGCGCTTTCCCTTCGGCTCGAGGGCAGTGCTGTTGGGATTTACGAGCGGCTTAATGCCTGTCCTGTGCTTTGTGTCCTGGAGACAGGTACTAAGCTAGGAAGACCACCGCAGCTTTCCCTCTGAAAGACATCGATATCAAGTAAATGAAGCATAGGGCTTGAATATAGGACGCTGTCTAAATGTCAGTGGCCCAAAAGGGCCAGAATACTTAAACCTATATTTAGTGGAGGAAGCCTCTGGTCGATGGCGCCCACTCAATGACTCGATGACTGGAGGGTCCTTGGAGCCCCTCAGCCAAGAGCGCAGCTGAGTCACCACGCTCCATCGTGGGTGGCAGCAGTGGCAGCGCATTCCACGCCAATTAGAACCTGCTCCACGTCCTTCAAGATTGAACTGCTGGCCATTTGACGGGCATGGCTTTGGGTTTTTATACCCTTTGAGGAAATATTTAGGAAGAAGAGAGTTAGGGAGCCAGGAGAACAGACCTAATGGGTCAGGGGGCAAAGGTGAAACCCTTTTAGGGCAGAGGCCCAATCTGGCTTTCCTCCCATAGTCAAAGAGGTGTGTGTACAGGGAGCCTCTGGTGACATATACCGAGACCATCCTGGTGGCCCTTGGAGTGGAGAGGCGTGACAGGCTCCTGCTGACCAGCTGGGCAGTGACAGAGGGGACCACTGCTGCCTTTTTTTTTTCAAAAATAATAAACTATTTTTAGAGCAGTTTTATGTTTACAGAAAAATTGCACAGAAAGTACAGAGAGTTAATGTGCTATATTAGGTACAACTGATGAATCAGGATTGATACGTGGGACGTGACTAAAGCCCATAGGTGACATCAGCACTCACCCCGTGTTTCCAGCTCTGCAGGTTTTGACAAAGGCGTATCCTACATTCACCATCACAGCACCACACAGAATAGTTTCACGGCCCTAAAAATGCCCTGGGACCCCTTTCAGCCTGCCCCCAACACCCCTGGCCCCGCTGGCATTTGCGCTGCGTCTTTAGTTCTGCCTTGTCTGGAGGTCAGATGGTCTGACTGCTATAGCATGCAGCCTTTTCAGACTGGTTTCCTTCAGCTAGCAGTGTGCTCGCAAGGGTCCCCCCTTTCTCTCATGGCTAGAGAGCTAGTTTCATGTTCTCACTAAGTTGTATGCCATGGTGCGATGTACCACAGTTCATCTGTTTATCTATTGAAGGACTCTTTGGTTGCTTCCAATTTTTAGCAACTATGAATGAAACTGCTATAAACATTGGGGTATGGGTTTTGTGTGAACTTCAGGTTTCAAGTCCTTTGGGTTGAAAACTTTTTTTAGCTATTGCCACAACCAGGGACTCGGCACAAAACAATCTGCATATCTAAAACGGCAGCGGTGTCACTGACCGCCAGTCCCTCCCTGGGAAGCCTGTCGCAAAGGCTTTTGGACCCCACCGAGCACATGGGTAAATCCACCTTCACAGCCCCAGAGTCACAGGATGGAAAACCCTATGTGGCAGTCACGGGAAGGCAGAAAAGATGTGCACAGCAGACAATCCATCAAAAGTGGAAGAAATAGCAAAATCTAAACTTCAAGAAATCAAGTGAGTGCCTCTTTGAAGGAGAAGGGGTAAGAGTGGTGCTTTTCTCTGAGCTGGGCAGCGTGACCCCAAGCCCCGTCGGTGGACGGGTCGACTGTGGGGCAGCCCGTTCGCCATCGTGGCCTGGACCATCGGCTCTCCATCACGGGAATGTGCTCCAGTGCTGGGAGCTCCTCGGGGGCCTGGAGGCTGGGCTGGTCTCAGGGACGCAGCGTGGAGCGTGGAGGAGCCCAGGAGAGGAGAGCGAGCACTTCCCAAGTGGGACAGTGCCCTTTACTGCTTCCCACACCCACAGTGGAAGTAAGCTGCTCAGGAGTCATTTGTGTAAATGACACAATGGCCAAGCTCCGTCTGCGGACGCGGGGCCTCGCCATCTTCCGACAGGACCGACGTAGCATGCTTTACCTTCTGGGGCGCGGCGCAGCAGAGCCCAAACGACATGCTCCTGGAAAACTAGACTCCCCAATTCCTTTTCACATTTCAGTAAAAAAATACTAAATTTGAGGGGTTGTTTCTTTTTTTAAACAATTTATTGAAGTATATCATTCATACGTGAACATACATAAACTATAAGTCCTGAGTAATCATCATGAACTTACAAAACAAACGTGCATAACATCATACAGGGCTCCCACACATCTCCCCCCCAACACCCTGCATTGTTGTGAAACATTTGTTAACATATGAAAGAGCATCGTCAGAATATTACTGCTAACGATAGTCCGTATCTTCCTCCCCTATACATTTTTTAAGGATTTCTTTATTTACTTTTGTCCATTTTTACTCCCCCCACCCCCGTTTTTGCTGTTTCTGTGTCCATTCACTGGGTAACTCTCTGTGTCTCTTTCCTGCCCTCTCCTCTCATCCTTCTCCTCCTGTCTTCACTGGGATTCGATCCTCGGAACCTCCGATGTGGAAGAGAGGCGTCCTACCACCTGCACCACCTTAGTTCCTGGTTTTTCAGTGTGTCCCATCTTGGCTCTCCCTTGTGTCACTCTCCTGTTACGTCATCATCTTGCTGCGTGGCTCGTGGGGCCTGGCGGCTCACCCGCACTTGGGGCCTGGTGGCCCACGCGCCTTCTATATTTTTCTTTTTAAAATTTTTACTGGGAGGTCCCAGGAGTCAAACCCAGGTCCCTCCATATGGAAGATGGACGGCCAACCACCCGAGCCACATCTGCCCCCCTGCTATATCTCCCAAGGTTGACCAAAGATACCCAAAGTTACAGTCTTTTCCCATTCAGGATGGTCATATAATAGAGCAGGCTTAGTTTATCACCAGCATTCTAAAAACCAGACCTAGGGAGAAAAACTAGGTCTGGGGACACGTGCATGGTTTCTAATATAGCAAATGTTTAGCCTGCCCTGACTATCACAAAATCAGGTCAGTGAGAATATTCACATGAGGGGTTGTTTTAAAGGTAAAACAACTCACTTGTAGCTTCCCAGTATGGCAGGTGGATGAAGGTAACAGGATGCGCTGAGGTGCTCGACTGTCCTAGAGGCCCCTGGGTTCCAGCCAGCGGGGCACAGTCCGCTCAGTGGTCCTGAGCGCCTTCTCCTAAACTCGGCTCTCGCAGAGCGGCTGACCTTTTCAAGTCTGGGACGAGGCCAGGCCTCCGTCTTTGACTTCCCACTGACCTCAGGATCTGAATCTCGACTCATTCTCAGTCCTGCAGGAATAGCCTTTTCCCCAGGTGACAACATGAATTTTGCCTTTCAGTCCCAGGGACATTTTTTGTATATTAAAAAGAAAAATAAATAAGAGATGAGTGATTTTTAACTTATTTTTCTAAGATTACAAGGCATGAGACATCCATCTTCAGGTAACAAATAAATGGAAGAACGTGCCATATGGGATTCTTCAGCTATTTCTTGATTTTGTCCTTTCTTTTAAGTCTTAGTAGAGGGAGAAATTTTGAAAATTCAGTGCCAAGATTCATTACAGAAATCTTTTCTTGTTTAACTCATGGGAATTCATTGCTGCTAATTCATGCTCCATCCACCTAAATAACAGCAAAGATTGATTAAGAAGGGAAGGTGGTGGGCTCACAATTGCAAGGTTATTTTTCTAGCTCGATCTCTTAGGACACACAAGAGAGCGTAACCTTACCCTTTTAGTGTGGTCTTGAGGCAGACGTCTCTAGTTAAAGCACAAGGAGTGTGAGATATTATTACTTTTCATGTAGACAACAGCCCTAAAATTCCACATTTCTGGTTGGGTCTGTGGTAGGGTATGCTGATAGGGTGCCCTTCACCCACAGAGGCAGCCTCATGCCATCCATGGGAATTCCAGTCCAAGGAAGAGGAAAAAAGGCTTCTAATGAATGCCCAGACTGCACCTTGGCTGGCATACACAGGTTCTAGAAATTTGGTAATTGGAGCTTATTAATCTTAAGAACTCTCAACAAAAAGTCTTCACGAAATATTATAACTATTATAATGTGGGGTTTCTCCCTAGTTTAAATTTGTGGAAAAATAGTGGTTGCATAGTAATTAAGTGCAGGTGTTGGGGTGAAATAGATGGGGACCCGCTGGTTAGACCCCCTTGGCTCGTCACTGAATCACTCTGAGTTTTCTTGTCTGTACCCAGAGACAACACCAGCCTTGTCAGGTTGCAGGAAAAATATACTGAAGTAAAGCGCCTAACGCAGCTGGTCCAGAGCACGCAGGGAGTGAATGTTCTATCCATGTGGACTGTTCTTTACCATTATGATTATCAGTGTTCTTTTTAAAGTTATGAAGACCTTTTAAAAATATTTTTAGCCCTGTGACTTTAAATCAACATAGCAATTTTCCTGAAAACAAAACACAACACTAGACCGAATAGTGAGTTGTAGTTTGTCATAAATTCATAGTTGTTGATGAATATAGGGTTCCTTCCCACTTTTGAAAGTTTTACTTTTGCTCTGCCACCTTTTAGTGCAGGGGTTCTTAACCTTTTTTGTTCCACAGGCCCCTTTGCCAGTCAGGTGAAAACCATGGACCCCTTACTAAGTCCACGCTATACTGTGTATTATTTAATAAATATATCACACCCGCACCAACACGTCCCCACAAGAATAATGTTTTTTTGAATTTCAATTCAAGCTCACGGACCCCTTGTTAAGAACCCCTGCTTTAGTGGCTGCACATTCTTTCAAAAAACCTTATCTACCTTCTTTAGTTCTTGTCCTGCTTTTATGAGATAACCGGTGTCACAGTTTCAAATGGCCGTTTTGCATCTGTACAATTATGCAGCATAATTGTCATCATCAGTCTAAGGTAATGGCTTTTCTTATTTCTGTGCAGTCTCAAAGCATGGACAGACTTAGGTGGGCTACATTTTTGGGCAGGGTTAAGAATATTCATATCAAATAGATGAAAACTCTGAAAATAAATAAAATAGAAAAGATAAACAGACCAATAAAACATTTAAAAAATGTTCCATTTTGCCCACAACAAAAATAATCAGACATTGAGATGTCATTTTTCTCCTATGGAATTTGCAGAGAACATAGCACACGATGCCCTCCAGCATCTGCAGGGACACTCTGAGGCTCCTAGCCGTGGCTCGTCAGACCAGAAAGCAGCTTGGGGACAGTCCAGATTTCTACTCCTACATGTTTTTTGACTTATGATTTCCAAATCTAGGGCTTTAGAAGGAAACTCTCAGAGTTACAGGGAAAGATTTGTGTCCATCAAATTATTGATGATAATGAAATATATGAAGCAGCTTAAAGATCTCAAAGGAAAGGAAGGGTTAAATAGATTTTGATTCAACCACCCAATGGAAAAAAACATAGGCATTAAAATCTAGTTTCAAAAACATGTAATAGTGTGAAAATGTTTATGATGTAATGCAGTGACAAAAGCAGGATACTGACAATTTCTAGGATTTGATCACAATCCTGAAAAAATATATTTACCCACAGACACTGAAAAGATCCGGGAGAGAACGCCACAAAAACATTAAAGTGCTTTGAAAAGTTTCATAATGAGAAAAAAATGTAATAGCTCTAATAGGTTTGGAAGTCCTTATCACATCAATAAATTCAGGTAAACCGGCTTGTCCTGCGACCTAGCGTGTGCGCAGGAAGTCCGTGGAACCCAAACATGGTTCTGGCATGTCTGCGCTCTGCACGTCGGTGGAGGGCACACTCACACCCACTCCCGTGCCACGCACACGTGTGCGCTGCAAACCGCCCGCCCCACGGGGCAGGTGGCAGCCCTCACGGGCTGGCAGGAAGGCAAGTTGAAAGGGCTCACACCCACAGTGCCTCTGGGCAAGAAGCCGTGTCGTGCAGACACGCTCAGACCTGCAGGGTGCAGCCCTGGGCCAACGCACTGGTCCACGCCAAATGCACCTCGTTTAGGGGAGGGACCCCACACTGTCCCTTCCTGGGCTGCACCCCGCATGGTGGAATCCTGAGGTCACACCAGGGGGGCCTCACTGTCCTTGATTCCCCCCCCACCAGTCAGCAGATTTATGTATCAGATAAAAGCCACCTAATTGCATTCTTCAGTTTATAAAAATAAACTTAGGAAAATGAATATGTGTTGACTATGGACTCACTTTTAAAAAGAGCTCTAGGGGGACGAATGTGGCTCAAATGGTTGGGCGTCCGTCTCCCATATGGAGGGACCTGGGTTTGATCCCCGGGACCTCCCGGTGGGGAAAAAAAAAAAAAGCTCTAGCCAAAGAAAAAGAGGTGCCAAATTCCCAGGCAGGATGGGGGGCGCCTCCCTGCCCCTCTATTTATATATAACAGGTCTTTGTTCCCTTCATGCCAGACGCCAGGACCCCCTGGGTGTCGACGTGGCAAAGAGGGGGAACCCACCTGGGGATTTGCCGAAAAACCACAGGGCTCAAATCACATCTGCTAGTTAGTCTAGGAAGCCATATCTGATGATATTATAATGTCAGTTTTTAAAAATGAATCTATCAATTTCTCTTTCTCACTCTCCTCATAGAACTCATTCTGGAAATCCATTTCTGTAAGATTCTTCTGGTTTGCACGAATGTTTTATAAACCCTCTCCCCAAAACGAAAAACTTCCCCTAGTTATCGCCTCTGCCGATGCTCTTACATCCCGCCACCACAACCAGCGGCTGCTGGTGGAGAGCGCGGTGCCACGGGCCCTGCAGCCGGGCTTCCTGAGTCTTTGCCCTGGTAACTGGCCCCCTGCGTGACTGCGCAAGTGCTCTCGGCAGACAAGCACAGAAGCATGGGTGGCGCCTTCGATTACGACCAAATCTGGAATGTCATTTAGTAAGATGGCTTCAAACTTTTTTTTTTGAACATAAGTTCAAAATGCAGAACCCACAGTACAAAAATTTGAAACAATTTTGTGGTGCACACATACAACGTGTCCACACAGGTACTCCCATACGGCTTAGAAAAGGTTTCCGGGAATTTGGTGGCCTGGAGTGTGTGCAGCGCACTCTGCTGTCTTCTCTGCTTTCATTTCCAGAGCTGGTCGTGGCCTGCACTCTGGCAAAGGCCAAGGCACAGACCCTGCGAGTGAGGCCCGCTCGCTGCGGATGGCGCCAGGAGCCCCAGCGTCTCTCATGGCAGCTGCTGGCGCTTCCGCCACAGTCGGGAGATGTTGGACCAGAGGTGGCTGAAATGCAGAGGACAGTTTCCAGGCCTGGAGGGAGCAGCTCACAGAGGTTCCCGGGACCCTCCCCCTGTCCACTCTGCCTCCTGGAGTGGGAAGGCCACGGGCAGCCTAGCACTTCCAGGTCATGCACCTGTGACCTCGTCCTTCAAGGAAGAAGGGCGTTTCCTTCAAAATGCTTATTTTTTTAGTACACAAGGCTCTGGATCCCGGGCCGTGCTGGGGTTGCTGTGGAGCCTGGGAGCAAGCTCTGGGGTGCTGGAGGGCTCTGTCTGCAAGGAAGGAGCGTGGGATGAGGCGGAGAAGGCAGGTGGAGAAGGACAGGTAGGGACTGGCCACGGTGCCCGCCCTCGGTCCTTCCGTCCCGGGATTCTGTGAGGCGGGCTGGCTTGGGGTGCAGAGCCCCTGTGCTCATGTCTGGAAGCCTAGGCACCCCATGTACAGAAACCCGTGGAGCAAGGACGATGCACGTGTGAGCAGGGTCCTGCCGGAGCCCCTTGAGGACCGTGGTCAGCTGGGGGCGAATGCTGCTGAGCCACCTGTGCCCGGCCGTGTGGGCACCGCTTCACGCGTCCCTCAAGCCTTCAGCACGCCCCACCCGCAGCCAGAGGCAGCATCAGACAGGCCTCTCCCCGTCTCCCCAGCACCCTCCTGCCTGTCTCCTTTCCATCCAGGTATCCCCTCCTGTGGGGGGCCCTCTGCCCTTCCATCTATTTAAAGACTCAGCTTTCATCCATGGCCTTTCTTTTCTGCATTATTGGTTATATTTTCCCTGCTGGATCATTTTCAACAGCCTGCAAACACACTGTGATAGCTCCTTTCTAAATCAAACAAAATAGCCCCCTGCCCGTGGCCCCTTTCAACTGCCTCTTCATTCAAACATCTTCAGAAGGGATCTAGACTCACAACTGACTTTGCCACCTTCCACCCTCTGTGGAATCCCTGCCCTTGGGCTGCTTTCCTCAGCGCTCCTCGGAACCTGCTCCCACCCAGCTCTCAAAACCTCTGTTTCTGCAAAGTCCGTGGTTCATTGTCCATTATCCTCCTGCTCGGGCTCTGTGCGCCCACCCCTGCGACGCCTGCTCTCCTGCCTCCCCTGCCTGGAGCCCTGGCCGTCTCGCGTCTCCTCCTGGCTCTGAGCTGGGTGCTACTCAGCTTGTCTGCTGGTCCCTAATGACACTCTTCCCTAGATGGCCTCGGCCACCCTCGGGCGTTGAACAGAGCCAATGAGCAGATGGCCCCAAATGCGGATCCCGTGGGTGTCTCCCAGGCCTTCCAGTTCAGGGATGCCCCAAAGAGCCTCAGGCCTGCTCCCCACTCTCCTCCCTGCAGCAAGTGGAGCGGCCCTCGGTCCAGTGGCTCAGCTCAAACCCTGGGGCTGTCTCTAATCCTTCCCTTCCCTCACCCCGTGGCAGCATCATCGGCAAGTCCTGCAGGTGGCTCTTCCAAGAGCTGCCCTAACCCACCACGCTCACCATTTCCCCCACCACCATGCTGCTCCAGGCCACCACCATCTCTCACCTGGACTATGAAGAGCCAGTGAGCTCCGCCTGCCTCACCGCTGGGTGCAGGCAGCTTTCCAAACGCAAATCACATCATACTGCTCCATGGCTATGAGCCCCAAGTGAGCTTCCCGTGCAGAAAATGTATATGCACATGTTCTTCACTGTGCTTTGTAAGGAAGAGCAAGAGGGATCCATTTCATAAAGGGGCCCTTTATGCCAATTCAGAGCTCAATCCGTCACAATCTGGTGACTAGTATATTTTGGAGCAATTATTGTGCGGCAGGAAGAGTTCCAAGCCCTTTTTTGTTTCTGAAAACTCTCGTGATGGCTCTATGGACGCGTTTATGGAAGTTCACCTCGGGAATCTCCGCTAGCCTTCTCACTCGGCCCTGGGCTCTGGGGGCACGTGGGCTGTACAGGGCCGTATTGCCAGCCCCTGGGCCTGGCTGGCACTGTCCACGCTGCAGAGTGAATGAGTGCATGAGGAAAGCTTTGTGTCCAGAGGAAATTCTTCCGAGCCTTTTAGAGCCTGAGAGGAGTAGGGTTTACTGAAAGGCTCTCTAAGATCCGTGGTCGAAGCCGTCAAAAAAAAATCATCAGTCACAGCTGGAAATAAGGCTGTGAACCTGACTTCCGCCGAGCGCAGGGCGCTGAGCATACTGCGGGCATCTCCCGTCTGGGTCTAAAGAGCACCTGAGGAGGCTGCAGCACGGGCAGCCGTGCCCAGAGGTCAGCAAGGCACCTACAGAGCCAGGGACCCGGGGAGCGGACAGGGGCAGGGACTGGAAATGGAAAAGTGCTCTCCACGGACACTTCCTTAAACTCTGTCACGCCCGGATGCGGGACCAGGAAGACGTGAGGGCAGCCCGGGCTCGGCTTGGGTCCTCTGCCGTGGTTTGAATCATGTGTCCCCAAGAGACCTGTTCGTCCTAACTCAGGTCTCGCCATGAGAACTTACTTGGAAATAGGCTCTTTGAAGACATTGTTACTAAGGTCCACTGGATAAGGATGGGCTTCCCTCGAGAGGGACTGGTGTCCTAATGGGAGGAAATGTGGAAACAGACAGAGGCAGAGGGACAGTGTGCCCCCCAAGCCCAGGATCTCACGCACTGCCA
>JAQZBX010052914.1:0-19013 GCA_029593785.1 Cabassous unicinctus | reverse complement strand
TCATGTGTTTTTTTTCCCTTCAATTTGTTAATGTAGTGTATTACATTGATTGATTTTCTTATGTTGAACCAGGCTTGCATACCAGGAATAAATCCCATTTGGTCGTGATGTATAAGTGTTTTGATATGCTGTTGGATTCGATTTGCAAGTATTTTGTTGAGAATTTTTGCATATATGTTCATTAGAGAGATTGGTCTGTAATTTTGTTTTCTTGTGGAATCTTTATCTGGCTTTGGTATTAGGGTGATGTTGGCTTCACAAAATGTTTTGGGTAATTTTCCCTCCTCTTCAATTTTTTGGAAGAGTTTAAACAAGGTTGGTGTTAATTCTTTTTGAAATGCTTGGTAGAATTCACCTGTGAAGCCATCTGGTCCTGGACTTTTCTTTGCTGGGAGATTTTTGATGACGGATTCAATCTCCTTAATTGTGATTGGTTTGTTAAGTTCTTCTATTTCTTGTAGCGTCAGTGTAGTTTGGTTGTGCATTTCTAGAAATTTGTCCATTTCATCTAGGTTGTCTAGTTTGTTGGCATATAGTTTCTCATAATATCCTCTTATGATTCTTTTTATTTCTGTGAAGTCATTTGTAACTTCACCCCTTTCATTTCTGATTGTATTTATTTGCATCTTCTCTCTTTTTTTCTTTGTTAGTCTAGCTAGGGGTTTGTCAATTTTATTGATCTTCTCAAGGAACCAGCTTTTGGTTTTGTTGATTTTCTCTATTGTTTTTCTGTTCTCATTTTCATTTATTTCTGCTCTAATCTTTATTATTTCTTTCCTTCTGCTTGCTTTGGGATTGGTTTGCTGTTCTTTTTCTAGTTTCTCTAGTTGTTCATTTAAATCTTTGAGTTTAACTCTTTCTTGTTTTTTAATAGGCATTTAGGGCTATAAATTTCCCTCTCAAGACTGCCTTCGCTGTATCCCATAGGTTTTGATACGTTGTGTTCTCATTTTCATTTGTCTCAATATATTTACTGATTTCACTTGCAATTTCTTCTTTGACTCACCAATTATTTAGGAGTGTGTTGTTCAGTCTCCACACATTTGCAAATTTATTTTTTTCCTGTCTATTATTGATTTCTAGTTTCATTCCATTATGATCTGAGAAGGTGCTTTGTATAATTTCAATCTTTTTATATTTATTGAGAGCTGAATTGTGACCTAACATGTGTTCTATCTTAGAGAAAGATCCATGGGCACTTGAGAAGAATGTATAACCCGCTGAGTTTGGATGCAGTGTTCTGTATATGTCTGTTAGGCCTAACTTGTTTATCATATTGTTCAAGTTCTCTGTTTCCTTGTTGATCTTCTGTCTAGTTGTTCTATCTAATGATGTGAGTGGGGTGTTGAAGTCTCCAACAATTATTGTAGAAGTGTCTATTTCTCCCTTCAGTTTGGCCAGCGTTTGTCTCATATATTTTGGGGCACCCTGGTTAGGTCATAGATATTTATGACTGTTATATCTTCATGGTGGATCGTCCCTTTTATTAATATATAATGGCCTTCTGTATCTCTTATAACTTTTTTGCATTTAAAGTCTGTTTTGTCTGATATTAGTATAGCTACCTCTGCTCTTTTCTGGTTACTATTTGCGTGGAGTATCTTTTTCCAACCTTTTACTTTCAGCTAGTTTGTATCCCTGGGTCTAAGGTGAGTTTCTTGTAAGCAGCATATGGATGGCTCATGTTTTTGTATCCACTCTATCAGCCTGTATCTTTTGATTGGGGAGTTTAATGCATTCACATTCCATGATATTACTGTAAATGCACTATTTACTTCTTCCATTTTATTCTTTGGTTTTCATATGTCATCTTGTTTTTGTCTCTCTTTTTACTCATTTGGTTATCCTTTCTGCTTTTCTTTCTCCTCCAAGCCTCTCTCTCCTGTCTTTTTCTTTCAGGTTTTAAGGCTTCCTTTAATATTTCCTGCAAAGGTGTATTCTTTTTTGCAAACTCTCTTAGTTTCTGTTTGTTTGTGAATACTTTATACTCACCTTCATATTGAAGGACAGTTTTGCTGGATAAAGTATTCTCGGCTGGCAGTTTTTCTCTTTCAGTTTCCTGATTGTATCATACCACTGTCTTCTCGCCTCCATGGTTTCTGAAGAGAAATCTGCACTAAGTCTTCCTGGACGTCCCTTGTACGTGATCGTTTGTTTCTCTGTTGCTGCTCTGAGAATTTTCTCTTTATCTTTGACATTTGATATTCTGAGTAGTGTGTGTCTTGGCGTATGTCTATTTGGATTTATTCTGATTGGGGTACGGTGTGCTTCTTGGACATGTAAGTTCATTTCTTTTGTGAGAGTTGGGAAATTTTCAGCTATTATTTCCTGAAATACTCTTTCTGCCCCTTTTCCCTTTTCTTCCCCTTCTGGAATCCCCATGACACATATGTTGTTGCGTTTTGTGTTGTCATTCAACTCTCTGAGCCCCTGCTCAATTTTTTCCATTCTTTTCTCTCTGTTCTTTTCTCTCTTCAATTTTACCTGCTTTGTCTTCGGTATCACTTATTCTTTCTTCTATCATTTCGAGTCTGCTGTTGTATGCCTCAAATGTGTTTTTGACTTCACCTATTATGTCTTTCATTCCCATGAACTCCATTACTTTTTTGTTCAGGATTTCAAATTCTTCTTTGTGTTTGCTCAATGTCTTCTTGATGTCATTTATCTCATTAATTTGATTTTGGAAATTCAAGCTCATCTCTCTGATTAGTTCTCTCAAATTCTGCATCTCTTCTGGGACTTTGATGTATTCCTTTTCTTGGGCCATTTCTTGTATTTTATTAGTATGGCTCGTAATTTTTTGCTGGTGTTTAGGCATTAGGTTAGGATGTAGTATACTCAGATGCTCAATCTCTTTCTCTTTCATAGGGATTTAGTGGCAGGAGGCTGTGAGTTACCACAGCTCTTTGATTTTTGGCTCGACCTGGATTGTTAGGATTGTCCTGCTGTTTGCTCAAAACTGGGCACTGGACTCAGTAATTCTTTCTAGAGTCACTTCCTAGGGCCTTGGACAGGGAGACTATAGAGGCCAGGAAAAGCCTCTGCTACTTATTTTTAATTTTCTTATATCCACTTCCTTTGTCTGCCAGGAGATGGCGTTCTTTGGCAGCTCTCAAGTCAATGCCTCGTCTGAGTGTATTTGTTGTGACACAGACCAGATCAATGTGATCGAGCTTCCTGTGTGGGGGCTAAGAGCCTTGTAATTTAAACTTTCTGTGACAGTTCTCCAATCTTCTCTGGCACCCCCCTCCCTTTTCCCAGCTGGAAATATTTCCACTCCCCTCTGAGTCCTCAACAATCAGTCCCTGTTAGTAGATGAGGAGATTGGTAGGTTTGTATATCTTTAGCCCATTGCAGGCTCCAAGTCAAACAATGGCGCAGCCCCTCCTGGCCTGGAAGAGCTCTCGGGACAAGGCAGACCAAACCTGCGAGTCAAAAGCCAAGTCAGCCCCAGGCTCTCTCTCCCTTCTCCTGTGGAGTCCTCAACAATTAGTCCAGGCTAGAAGAGAGGGAGATTGAGACAGTTGGATTTCTCCAGTCCTTCCCAGACTCCCAGGGCAAACCACCATGTGGAAGGGTCCGTGGCACTCCGCAGCCCAAATATGCGGGTCAGAACCTGAATCAACCTTAGGCTGTGTCCCTCTGGCTCCTCTTTCCTGGAGTGGTAGATCCCTGGTGCCCCCTTTGTCTGTAGTCGCAGGCCCAGAGGCCGGAGAATTCTGAAGAGTGTTGGGGAGGGTGCCGGCAGCAGCAGGTGCTGCTGGTTCCAACTCACGATTCTGTCATCGCGATTTCCCTCTTTTGTCCCTCTCTCCTCTGGGTGGTGTACAGCCTTCACCTGCTGTCCTAAACCCTAGAAGATCTTCTTTGATGCTGTTTCAGCCTGTCCTCTAACTATTTTTCTGGAGAAGAGATTCCCGTGTTTTACTAGTCCGCCATCTTCCCAAAGTCCCCCAGCTTCTTCTGATCTCAACTGTAGGCTGGCATAAAGCTTGTCTTTCCCTGGGGCTTGTTTCTTTCCAGGCTCAGCTGCTCTGGTCTCTTTACAAGGTCAGCTGTAAACTATGAAGCTCATCCCGGGGCCTCTGCCATGTCTAATGAGCCATCTCTCTTCCTCTGTGTTCTTTTCTGTGTGTCTATGTCCATGTAAGAGTCCATTTTATCAGCCCAACAAGGGAGTGGGGATTCAAGCCTGTGCACCCTAATGATGTGGTCAAATCAAATCCCTAATCTTAACATAATTTAATCAAAGATGTCTCAGCTGAATCTAATACAATCAAAGGGTATCACGCCCAGAGGAACAGAACAGTTTACAAATATAATCAAATATCTTTTTTTGGAATTCACATAGAATATCAAACTACTACAATGGTGTCTTAGCATCCAGAGGTGGGTGAGGTGAGTGCCCACACTGTCTTGAGAGTGATCAGAGCACGCACTGTTCCTCTCTTTCCTGTGGCACATTGGGGATGAGAGTGCAGTAGCCTTTTAATGTGGGTGGAGGTGAATCTTCCTGTACTGCTGGAGAGATAGTGTGTGCTTCCTCTCCTTCATGGACACATTGGGGCTGAGTGTGCTTCAGCCCTTTAAGGTGGGTAGGGTAAATCTGCCCACACTGCCAGAGAATGTGTACTTTCTCTCCTTCCAGGGGTGCCTTGGGGCTGGGTGTGCTGCAGTTCTTTAAGGTGGATGGGGTGAATCTGTCTGCACTGCCTGAGAGAGAGCTATATTTTTTGTTATGATCATGTTTTTCTCTACATCATTGAGCATAGTCATAATACTTGCTTCAAAGTCTATGCTAGTTTTAATATCTGGATCATCTTGGAGGTAGTCTCTTTTTGTTGTCTTTTCTCTTGAAAATGGGCTATCTTTTTTTGATTCTTTGTGTGTTAAGGAATTTTGGGTTGTGTCTTGGACATTGTGAGTATTAATTTGTGTAGACTCCAGATTCTGTTTTATTTTCCTCCAAAGATTGTTCATGTTTTTGTTTATCAAGCAAAATGAACGTGGTTGGAGTCAAACTGCAAGCTTCATCTGTTAGGTAGTAGTTTTCATTTCCATTCTTTTACCCTTAGTTTTGTTGTTTGTAGTTTGCTCTTTGCATCTGTGGATCAAGGGTCAGCCAGAAATCTGTGCAGAGTTTGTACATAAATATTTTGGCTCTTGCTCTCTCTTTTTTTTGGGGGGGGTTCCTCATTCCCTTTCCAGCATCTTTGATTTCCCTGAATCTGCCCTCTGGTTTTTCTTGCTATGGGTTTTATACTGGAATTTTAGTTACCCCCTATAGTGCTGACTGAACTTGCCTTCGGGCCAAAAGTTGTTAACAGGAAGCTCACCCAATTCTGGTCTTTTACAAATGTTGACTGCCTTCCAATATCTGCTTGTTTTTGTTCATTCTTCAGTGTCATTAGTTGATTTTAGGTATTTGGTTTTTGTTTGCTATGTCAATATTATTAGCTTAGGGGATAATTTATTACTTTAAATAATATCATTATACTTCTATTTCTTAAATTGTTATATGTTGGTGTCTGCTGACTCCCTACTATGAAAAATAGGGAAATTAGTATACTTCCTATTTTTATGTGCTATACTATTTATTTTGATTTTTAAAAATACTCATTCGGATATTAGTTTCTTTATATAATTTAAATTTTTGCATTTCCCAAGGTTAGTTGTCTCTCATCCCTTGACTTTTTACTTTTTAATCATTGTAGACTTTCTTATTCTGAGCTAATTGTTCTTCTACATTCCTTATTTTGTTTGGCTGTAGTTAGACACTGTAATAAGTGTTAGAGCAATCTATAATGGGAAAATCACTCAATTCCATTAGAGGGAAGTGGGGTGGTGTAGTGGAAAAATCATGACTGTGGTCTTCAAACAGCTTGAAAAGCTGTCATGTATTCTGTGTTATTCCAGGTGGCATCAGCTGGTTAGAGTACTTGGAGAAAATTTTTACTCCGTGTATTTTAAAAAATTAAATAACAATAGAATGAAATAGTCCTCAGACTCCTTTTAGATTCATTTTCTTCCTTCCTAGCTAGAATCCAGTAGTGAGTCACTTCAACTGTAGTCTATTCTACCTTCTCAGCTTTCTTCTCCTCCTAATTGCAAATTGCCTTAGTCTAGTTATACCAACATTGAATGGGCCTAACAATCCATTTTTTCTCTTGTTTTGGAGCTGCTGACTCCTGCTGGAGAATATTACATAATCATTTGAATTTTCCTCCATGTAGATTTTACTAGAAGTATTAATTAGATATTATGGAAATACAGGACAGGAACATAGAAAAGGACTACCATTAGTCTTAGGGCACAAAATGTCAAGAAATACTTCTAAAAGGAGATGACACTTGAACTGAAACTTGTAAAATGAGTAAGGGTTAATGTGGTGATGGGGGAAATGGGATGGGGTTGGAAAGGAGAGTTTCAGACAGAAGGGATAATATGTTCAGATGCAGATAAATGGGTTTTAATGGACCTGACTTAAGTGCGGATCTATAAGCAAGTTGTTGAAACCACAATGTTCATAAAGACATGGGTGAGAGGCAGGTAAGGTTCAAATTATTTGGAATTCAACTATTATTCTGATGGTAATGAGAAGTCAGTTAACTGGAGTAACTTGCTATACAAATTTTGGCCGCACTGAGGAAAATGGTTTGGAGTGGACAAACCAGAAGTCAGTAAGAATAGTTAGGAAGCTATTGTGCTAGACCATGCACAAAATGATGAGAAACCCAAAGAAAACTTTTGGTAGTGGGGTTGGGAGAATTTTGCTGTTCAAAATTGTAAGAGGTACGCAGTTGTTCTTGATGCAGAGGATTCTCTTTTGTGGAAGCCCAGATAATCACATAGAAGTCTCTCCAAGGTGACAATTACCTTACTCTGGAATCTAGTTTTCAGCAATGCAGGGTCAGGAAACTGCATTATTGATAGATTAACACTCAGCATGTCTCTTGGAGAATACCAATTTTTAAAATGACATTGAGAAGTTTAACTTTCAGAGTGAAAGTGCTTAATCAATAGTCTTCTTGATCAGCACATTCTTTATCTATAGGCTACTTTGTTTCTGGACATGATTTAGGTTCCATCCTTCAGATGAATTTTGATTTGGAACTGTATCATGTGGGGAGTGAAGAAGGGTGTGGGCTTGAATTTTGCAGGCATGGATTGTGAAAGAGGTGGAATGGTTTTATGGCTAGCAGTTGGTGCAGCAGCTTCTTAATTAGCAGGTGGCTTTCTAATTCTGCAACTTATGCAGGAGCTTCCTTGTTTATCAGCTTCCTGCGTGACAGCTTTCTTGATTTTGGCTGCCACAGAGTGGGTCTGTGGACTAGGAGTTGTTTCTGGGAGCTAAGCCACTCTAGAGCCTGCCTCTTAACTTTTTCTAATGATTTTTGTGAGCATCTGATTCTTGTATTCAATCTATTTTTGCTTAAGCTATCTAGAGTAGATTCTGATGTCTGACCCTGGACCAGTACAGTAGTTGGTACAAAGTATTGCAGGTATCAGATCCTCAAGGACATAAGAATATGGCAGGGTCACTGGCAATCAGTCCATGGCACCTAGTGGTAAAAGTCACACAAATTTTCACCTGCAGTCACCTGGAATGAAGTATCTTTTGAAGGCAAGGCTTTGGTGGACTGAGTGGTACTGTATTTTAGGAGAAAAAGGAATATAACGATTATGGGAGAAGTGACTCTTTTTAACGCCACTACAGAGCCTAAAAGAATGGTTTTCAATCTGGTGTGATTTTGTTCTCTCCCCTACCCTAACGAGATATTTGGCAAAGTCGAGTCAATTGGGTTGTCATAATTGGAGCGAAGGCATTGTTTGCTACTTGACATTATAGGATGCTGCTAAACATGCTATGATGCATAGGACTGCACCCTCCCTACCTAAACTAAGAGCTATCTGGCTCAAAATGTCGATAGTACTGAGTATGAGAAACCCTGGTTTAAAGTAAGAAATATGATAGAATCAGAGTTTTAAAATCTTGGCTAAAGTTATGGTTAGAAAACTAAGGAGTTTTGTGACTGGCTTAACAGAATGTTTTACATCTTATAACCCTGGGGCTGTCAGAGCCAAAATGACATGCAGAATCTGATCCAACAAGTTGAGCTACAATGTAGGTTGCATTCACATCTTCATCAGGTGTAAGTTGAGGCATTGATTGGGAAAGAGTGACATTCTGGAAATTTGAAGGTGACATTTGCAAATATTTGGATGACTCCAGGCATTCTGAATCCATAATTTTTACTGAGTCTCCCTTAACAGCAGAAGCAATCCCACTTCCCCTGACTGAAGAGACTGGTCCTGCATTGCTTAAAGATGCTGTTATGACCTCGCCTTGCAGAGCCAAAGCTGTTGTTCTCATTCACATCTCTACTGGTCCTCATGACCTCTAGACCTCTGCAGCTAGAGTCAGATCCCAACAAATCCAGGGGCCAATTTCAAAATCAAAGACAAATTATGTGCATCAAAAGAATTGCAATGATTTTACTAAAAACCTGGGAAATGGATATGGAATTGGATTTTTAGTATGCTAGACCAGGAAAAGAGGAACTAATTTTGGTTTGGGCTGTTTATTAATGTAGGCTTACCTATAATAGATTTCAGATTTGGTTCTAGCTCAAGCACCTGGGACTGGTTTCAATTGTTTGCTTCTTTGGTTGGCTGTAACCTTAATTAAGTAGTGATGTACATTAAATATAGTTGAGATGCCAGACTTGGAGAGTTAGAAATTTTGGAGTGCCTTTATTATGTGCAGCTGACTCTCTTACTTTCTAAGTATGTCCCCCAAGATAGACACTCTCACTTTTAAGAAAATGCTGGGATTCTTAAAAAGTGCTGTGGTGGCCTGTCTTCTCTAGCCTTGCTACAAATGTGAGAGATGCTGCTATTAAAGTGAGCTCCCAGATTTTAATGAGAGCCTAGAATAGCAGAGGTAGGCAACAGAACTTAATCATTAGAGGCAAGATGGTCATAGTTATTCTAATAGACATATGATCAAGGGGTTCCTAGAACTGACTTGAAGGAGCAGCTCACTAAGGTCTTAATCTGGATACCTGAGTTAAAAAAATGCAAAAAAAAACCCCACAACTCTTAATGTCTGATAAACATAGGGTTAATTTTAGATCATCATAATGGAATTACCTTATCTCCACAACTTTATCACTTTATGCATCTAAAACTCCTTTATTTATTTATTTATTTATTTATTTTTTTAAAGATTTATTTATTTTATTTATTTATCCCCCCCTTGCCGCTTGTGTTGCTGTGTCCATTCGCTGCGCGTCTTCTCTGTGTCTGCTTATCTCCCCCTTGCTGTGAGGTCTTGCCGCATCAGCCCACGGCGCTGCGCGAGCAGCCGGCCTGCCCTCACAAGGAGGCCCTGGGAAGTGAACCCAGGGCCTCTCATATGGTAAACGGGTGCTCTATCCATTGAGCCACACCCGCTTCCTGCCCTGAGGTTGCTGCATTAGCCCACCGCACCACTCAGGCAGGCCTGCCCTCACAAGGAGGCCTCGGGAAGCGAACCCTGGCCTCCCATATGGTAAACGGGGGCTCTATCCATTGAGCCACACCCGCTTCCCTAAAACTCCTTTATTAAAGAGAAGGCAAGGTATCTTACTTTGAGGAACGACCCTGTGATAATATTGATAATATCACAGTAGGTACTGTATTAGTCAGCCTAATGGGTGCTGATGCAAAATACCAGAAATCTGTTGGCTTTTATAAAGGGTATTTATTTGGGGTAGAAGCTTACAGTCACAAGGCCATAAAGAGTAAGTTACTTCCCTCACCAAAGTCTGTTGCCATGTGTTAGAGCAAGATGGCTTCTGGTCTCTGCGAGGGTTCAGCCTTCCTCTTCCTTCTAAGGCTCCGTGGTCCCAGCTTCTTCTGATCTTAGCTGTAGGCTAGCATAAAGCTCATCTTTCTCCCTGGGGCTTATTTCTTTCCGGGCTTTCTCAGTTGTTCAGGGCTCTGGTCTCTTCAGCTGCAAACTAGTAGGCGAATGGCTAGGCTCTCTCCCCGGGACTCCAGTGTCCAAAACTAAACTCTCTGTGTTCTCCTTCTCTATGTATTTACTTCCCTGTCTTTGACTGAGCAACTGTTTATATAGTCCACAAAGGGGAGGCGGACAGGGACTCAAACCTAGTTACCCTAATGAAGTGGCTTGATTTAATAAAGTAAAAGTGAAACCTCTGAATCTAATATAATCGAATACGCCCAGAGGAACAGACCACTTTACAAACACAATCCAATATCTGTTTTTGGAATTCATGAACAATACCAAACTGCTTCAGGTACTGTTAAATTTCTTCATAGTTTTCTCCAAAGTAGGGTCTTTTGACCATTTATATATATAACTGTGCATCAGGGAAAGGAAAATACTCCAGTTTATTAAGGATTATTAGAACCTGAATAATACTAATTCCTAATGACTCAGGATGCCACTGTGTTCCACCAGGCAAAATGAGAGCTTATGGAACTTAGGTATGGAATGGAGATTTGGCTTGAAACTATTTCATAGTGGACCTGGTAGGTCTGTGAGTTCATCCTGTAGTTATATCCTTATGTGTTTATTTGGAATAAATGCGTTCAGCAGCTGGAAGAATCCCCAAATTGTCTACCATATCCATGGGTTAAGAGTTATTATGATAGGAGTACCAAGTATAATCCCCTAGAGCTTCCCCTTTTTACCAAAATGATAAACCCAAACCAATCTCATGTCCTGGGGAATTATGGAATTAGTGCTACAGTAAAGACTGGAAAGGTTCAAGAGTGGTGATACTTCATACATTTGCATTTAACTCTCCTGTTTTTCCTGTGCAGAAGATAGAGATCTTGGAGAATGATGACATATTATCATAAGCTCTTTCTACCACTCCAGTTGTATCTGGTGTTCCAAATGTGGTCCCTTCACTAGAGCAATGCAGTCTTACTGCTATTGATCTAGGAAACTTTTTTTTTTTTCCTTTTTAAAATTCTTATTAACAGAGCAACCAGAAGTTGACAGCAATAGTAGTATACTGTTACCATATTGCCTCCATTGCTAGGTCAGCTTTTTAGCTCTGTGCCATAATTTCTTCTGTAGGGATTTTGTTCATCTCACCATCCTGCATTATAGCACACTGATCCCCTATAGTGATGATATCATGCTGATCGACAGCACTTTGTGATAAAGAATTAGTAGGTACCCTAGATCCTTTGTCAAGATTCAGCTGATGGTAGGACATAAAACCAATAAAAATTTTAAGGACCTAAAATCTTGGTGGTTTTGTTATATGTTGGAATGTCCCTTGTGAAATAGAAGATAAGCTACTTCATCTTATATCCCCTGCTACTAATTGAAGTACACTAACTGGTGGGACTCTTTGGATTTGAAGTGAGCATATACTATATTTAAGTACTCCTTCCCACAACTCCATACCCATGGCTTCGTTCCTGGTGAGTTTCTTAGTTCTTGGCTAACAGATGGTTCCATACAATGTGTTTGCACTTATCAGCCTAAGGGGTAGACTCTTGTAAAAACTGCCAGTTGCATCCTAATACTATTCTTTTCTCTTTCATTAGAAACAAAACTGATTTTTAGCAGCACATTTGTCACTTAACTAAGAGACTCCCTTACAATTGGTCATGGCCATGTGACTAAGTTTTGGCCAGGGTTATATAAGTGAAATTGTTCTTCCAGGAATTTTCCTTATTCAGTGCCCTTCTTTCTTCTTCTCAATTTCTACTTGAAACATTGACTTGATAGTTGGAACTCTAGCAGACATATTAAACCATGAGAATGTGAGTATACCCAGGTAGGGGAGTGATAAATCTGTAGAAGCTGGATCCCTGAGACCATGGCTCTGCCATTAGTCCTGGACTCTTGCTTCTAGATTTCTTTTATATGGAAAGAAATAAACTTCTCTCTTGTTTAAGTTATGGATATTTTAGGTTTTCTGTTACATGCAGCTGAACCAAACCCTGAGACACTGATTCCTAGATGGATAAGGTACCATTCTCTGAGATAGAGAATAAAGGGAGAAGATGTACATGTTTTGTATAAATATTGCAAATCCCACTTTGGTCATGATTAATTTGTTGTGCTTGTAGACATGCTCAGTAGAGGATGTAGATGGCATTGGGAGCTTGGGAAAGATTGTTTTATCTGTTAAGAGAAGGCAATGTTTGTTTTTAGAAGAGTGAAACATCAAGGAAACAATCTGTAGTAAAAATATTTTGTAACCAATGTCATAACTTGTTTAGCCAGATAAGTAACCTTTAATTCTATTAGGATAGGAAATGTGAATTTTGAGAAGAGATAAGCAGAAAATATAATACTTGGATTATTCATGCTGAGTGATGAATTTTGAATTGTAGATAGGCAGTTGGAGGAGGGAAAAATATGGTTTTGTGGAGGGAAAAGCATTGTAAGTAGAGAACATGTTTAAACTCTACTTGGGAGTGTGGCAGTTTGATATAGTTATGAATTCCAAAAATAGATGCTGGATTATGCTTGTAAACTGGTCTGTTCCTCTGGGCATGATTAAGTTATGATTAGGGCTTTGATTGGGCCACTCAGGACATTGAGTCTCTGCCCCTTGGTGGGCGGGGACTCAGAGATAAAACTACATGGCAGAGCAGAGGAGTTGTTGGAGTTATTTTATTTTATTTTTCCCTTTTTTTTAAACTTTATTTTGTACATTTAATAATTGAAAATATAAACAATTAAAAACTAAAAAGTAAGCACAGATGAATGAATATATACATTTCTCAATTAAATGTACTGGATACATATAAGTTTTTCTTTTAATCAAACAATATGATGTTGGAGTTCTGATGCTGAGTTTTAGTGCTGGAGCCCAGGGAAGTAAGCACACAGAGGAGCTTGAGGAAGGAGAGAAGGCCCCAGGAAAAGAGACTAGCTGTTCGCCTGATAGTCTACAGCTGGCCTTGTGGAGAGAGGCAAAGCCTAGAGAGCCTCAGACTCTACAGCTGACTTTGTAGAGATACCAGAGAAACCTGAGCCCAGAGAGAGGCAAGCCACAGGAAGAGAGGGACCCAGGAAGTCTGAACCCTGGTAGACATCAGCAGCCATCTTGCTCCAACACGTGACCATAGACTTTGGTGAGGGAAGTAACTGATGCTTTATGGCCTGGTAACTGTAAGCTACTACCCTAAATAAATACCCTTAATAAAAACCAACCAATTTCTGGCATTTTACATTAGCACCCCTTTGGCTGACTAATACAGGGAGGAAGAAATTTGTCATCTGTAGTTCTTTAAAGGGAAATGCCTGATTGATTTGCAATCACGTACAGGTTGCTGGAGATCTTTTAAGAACTAAGGGATTTTTTTTCTACCTTTTCTTTTATTGATTTAGGATTAGAGAAATCCCATTGATAGGTACATGTTGAATGAATTTTAATGGCAAGTTTATGTGTATCATGTTCGTTGGCACTGTGTGAGATGTGAATCCATTGTTTAAGGAAGATAAACCTGTTGGCCTTTTCTGTTGTTCATTCAAGAACTTTTCCCCTTAGTTTAAAAATATTCTATTTCTAAATTCCTAGCACCTGCCACATAATATTCTTATCTTCAGTTGGAGGAAACTTAAAAAGCATTGTCACGGTAGAAAGGAATTGTGTTTTAAAATTTCAACTCTCTGTTCTAAAAGGATCTGTGTCTTATAAATCCTGTCAATATATTCATGTTTGTTAAGCTGTCCTAGAAATTTGCCTGAAATTTTAATGTGGCAATGTCTTTTCTGCTGTGTTATCACCAGGGGCTAAATATTCTGTGGTATAATAGTAAACATTTCTATAATACCTTGAAAGGCACAGATAAACTATATACTGCAGAAATTCCCCCCAAAAGCTTCTTTTTCTCTTCTTTCCTTCCTCCTTCCTTTCATTTTATATCACACCCCCATCCCAATTCATTTTAAGGTTGTTGATTTCTCAGTACTATACAATAAACATGTCTTTGTGATATTCAATTTAGTTTAAGATTACTTAAACCAGTCCAGAAAGAAGTCTGTTATTCTACATCATACATAATAATAGTGTTAGGCAGTATCCTGGAGTTCTTTACCAGAAGACAAGTTAAATTGGTATAATTTTTCTAGCAAGGTAATCTATCTGGAGGAGATTTCAATTTTTGTTTTTGGTCAGCAACCATATTTTATGCCCTCTAGTAGTAGTTGTTTGTATTTTGCATTTTCTGGTGGGTTATTTACCATGCACAGACTTTTAGAGCCCAAAGGGAGTTAAGGAAATTGACACCCCATCAGTGGGCCTTACCTTGGAATATATGATAACCCATCTCTCCCAATGTATCAGAATTAGACTCATTTATAATTTTCCTACACATTGTTCTTCTGCCCCATTTATTTGAACCTGTAATTAGCACTGTACTCATTAAATATATGTCCCAGAGACTTAATTCTTCCAGCTGTTCATATGTTGGGTGAGTCCTGAATCTCAGCAGCAGAGTTGCAGCCAACACCCACTCTCCAGTTCATCAGACTCACCCAAGACAACTAACAAAAGGATGATGATGGACAACGCCCATCCCAAGAAACAGAGAGTATCTACAATGGCAAGCAAGACAGTTTCATCCATCTGCCCCATGCAATCTAAGCCCCCTCTCAAGTGGAAGCAGAGTGGTCATCACCATCCCCAAATCCTCAAGATAGAGGAGGGAACAAACATAAGGGGGGAATGCAACTATGGACTAGAGTAGACTTATTATTATTGTAGTAATGGAAGAACTTGTAACATTGATGTAAAGACAGTGGTCACCAGAGGTTCTGAGGGGAGGGAGAGGGAAGAATAAGTGTAACTTGGGGCATTTTTGGGACATTGGAATTGTTTTGCATGATATTGCAATGACGGATACAAGCCATTAGACATTTTGTCGAAACATAAAATTGTGTGGTGCAAAGTGTAAAACATAATGTAAACTATAGACCATGGTTACTAGCAATGCTTCAATATGTGTTCATCAATTGTAACAAATGTACCACACTAATGAAAGATGTTGTTAATGGGGGGAAGTGTGGGAGGGGGAGAAGGAGGAGTTTATGGGAATCCCCTATATTTTTGATGTATCATTTATGTAATCTAAAGCTCCTTTAAAACTAAGAAAAAGATTTTTTTTTTAAAAAAGAACACTTTATAGATGGGAGACTGAGGCTCAGAGAAGTTAGCAGTTTTAGTAAATCTCCCAGAACTAGAGAGAAAAGCAACTATTAATGATTGTATTTCTGGGTTTGCCCTAGGATGATACCATTTTTTTCATCAGAACAGGTGGAATAGGAGAGGGTCAGGGCCCTTAGAACTAGGAGCCTACCCAAAATTAAATTCTGGGTCAAAGGAAG
The DNA here is from genome assembly GCA_029593785.1 of Cabassous unicinctus. Taxonomy (NCBI): domain Eukaryota; kingdom Metazoa; phylum Chordata; class Mammalia; order Cingulata; family Chlamyphoridae; genus Cabassous; species Cabassous unicinctus. Next base: position 3,640 of record JAQZBX010052914.1, on the reverse strand, counting down.
GGGTAATTCTGACAAGTAAGTTTGCAAATCAGGCAAGCAGTAAACTTTAATGACAGAGAAGGCCTAAGATATCCCAGAGGTTGTTGGAATAAGGATGGAAGCTAGAGGATACTGGCCTGAGAAAAGGTTTAGAGTCATTTGGTATCAGATTACCAGCCATTGGGTTGGAGTTGAGAAGCATTTGCGTACTGAATTTAAGATTACTTTGATTCATATTTGTGGTCTGCCATTTATTTATACAGTGTGACTTTGATAACATTACCTGATATCTAAGTTTGTGTCTTTCTGTAGAAAACAGAGATTTATATTTCTTTTTCATAGATTTTTAGGACTGAATGCCACATGTATAATGACTGTACAATAAATGTTGGTTGGATCTGAATCTGAGGGTGACTGACCTAAATACAACCAAAATCCCAGTCCTGGAGAGACTTGCATTCTGAACAGATATTTCAACATACAGAAGAACTTTCTAATAATTTGGGAGGTTGTAATTTCACTTTCACGTCAAGGCTCATAGTATACATCTTTAACTTAAGACAACTACACTTCCAATATTATTTATATCATGTATAGTAGAGGAACATTAGAACAGTATATTTCCATTTCTTCTTTTATGATCTTTGTGTTATTTTTGTCATATCTTCTACACATGTTAATATACCCCAAAGTATATTTTCATTATTGTTGTTTTAAACAGTTATCTTTTAAAGAGATTTAGAAAACAAGAAAAACATCTTTTATATTTACTCACATATTTACCATTTCTTTTTCATTTTAGGGGCCTACCCAAAATTAAATTCTGTGTCGAAGGAAGGGTTAATTCCAGCAAATAATTTTGCAAATAAGGCAGGCAGTAAACTTTAAGATTGTTGGAATAAGGATGGAAGCTAGACGACATTGGCCTGGGAAGAGGTTTAGAGTAATTTGGTGCTTTTTATTCCCTTGTGTAGATTCAGATTTCTGTTTGATATCATTTTCTCTCTGCCTGAAGGACTTTCTTTATTATGTAGTACAGGTCTGCTGGTGATGAATTCTTTCAGATTTTGTATATCTAAAGAAGTCTTTATTTCACTTTTTTTTTAAATGAAAATTTTTATTGAGATAATTGCAGATTCACATGCTGTTCATAGCTGCAATAAATAATTCAGAAATATCTTGTGTACCCTTCAGCTAGTTTCCCCAATGGTAGAATCTTGCAAAACTATATTTTTGTTTAGATTTCCCCAGTTTTACTTGTACTCATTTCTCTCTCTCTCTCTGTGTGTGTGTGTGTGTGTGTATTTAGTTCTATACAATTTTATCATATATGTAGGTTAGTGTATCTACCACCACAGTCAAGATATGGAGCCATTCTGTCATCACAAGGATCCCTCCTGTTGCCCTATTTTTTAAACTTTCCCATCACTCCAAACAGAAACTCTGTGGCCCTTATGAATTATCCCTTCTGCCTCACTCTGGCAACCTTACTCTACTTTCTGTCTGTATGAATTTGTACCCTCTAGCTATTTCATACAAGTGGAATCATACAATGTCTGTGGCTCTGTGTCTTATTTCACTCAACATGAAGCCTTCAAGGTTTCTCCATGAGCATACATCATAACCTCACCCCTCTGTAAAGCCAAACAATATTGCAATGTATTTATACACCATATTCTGTTTTCCCATTCATCTGCTTATGGACCTTTGGGTTGCCTGCACCCCCTGGCCATTGTGAACAAAGCTGCTATGAACATTGGTGTACAAATGTCTGTCCACATCTACGCTTTCAATTATTTTGGTATATACAAAGAAGTGGGATTGCCAGGTTATATGGTGGTTTCATATCCAACTACCTGAGGGATTGCCAAACTGTTTTCCACAGTGGCTGAACCATTTCACATTCCCACCCACAATGTACTATGGTTTCCCTTTCTTCACATCCTGATTAGTGCTTGTTATTTTCTGTTTTTTGTTTTTTTTTTTAAAATAATATCCCTTTTAGTCATGTGAGGTAGTATCTCACTGTGGCTTTTGGTTTGCATTTCCCCAATGGCTAGTGATATTGAATATTTTCTCATGTGCTCATTGGCCATATGTACATCCTTTTTGGTGAAATGTCTATTCAAGTCCTCTGCCCGTATTAGTAGTGAACCCTTTAGAAACACATTTCTTTCTGTGCATATTTTTCCAATATTTTCTTTGTGCTTACTATGAGGCTTAAGTTTAACATCCTAAATCTATATCAATTTCATTTGGTTTGACACCAGCTTAACTTCAATAACACACATAAAGTGTTTTCAATACAAGAAACTTAAATATGTTTGTTTTACTTTCTTAAAACTAGTGAGAGAAAGCACTAACTGTATTTTTATTTGCAACATATTCCATACTCCTATATAAACTATACCAAATTCAAAAATCCACAGATTCTGCATAGTCATGATTTAACGATGTGCCCAACTTGTTTTGATGCTAAAATGAAGCCTGAAATGATAAAAGCATTGTAACCCCTGGAATAAGGGAATTCTGTAAGCGCAGTAATGTCCAAGAGCATTTATGACAAGAGGAAAAATATAAAATATAAAAATAGACTTGAGTATATATACTATACACTGTAGTGAATCTTCAGCCAAGTACAAATGGCAGCCAATTACTACTTAAAGATGAAAGAGTTAAGTGAATTTTTCTTTGAAGAATGTAGATTTAGAGCCAGCTATATCTTGCCAAAATCATTTTTAAGCCTTCACTTGTCTGTTTCAACTCTTGCCCATAGTATTGATAAAATTCCTGGTTGTCATTATTCTGACTATAGTTACTAGCGTAGTCATCACCTTGCAAAAAGCTGCTGAAAAATGGGTTGGAAACTCTAGTTCTGTTGGTTATTGGTACTTGGAATCAGGTTGGTTGTACCCATTTGCCATTCTCTTGCCTGCTACATTGTTCCTTGGGCTTCATGGGAACCATGGCCTCTCTGCTGTTGTGCAGGAACCCCATTTACCACTATTAAAACCTCTTGGTGGTTCCAAAGATGTCCCCCTCTGTGAATAGCCTGTTGTCCCTTTTAGAGGTGGTGCTACCCTTCGTGATGGTAGACCTTGTTGTTCTCTCCTTCTTCCTCCTCTTTCTCTTACTGCATAGTCAATTATCATAGCTATAGTAGTGATTTTCATAGCCTCTGCAATAATCATGACAATCAAAACTATAGTAATAATCATAGTAATTTTTAAAAACTATTTTAAAAGAAATTACAGAAAAGTTACATTGAAAATATAGGGGATTCACATATACCCCACCCTTTCTCCTCTCACATTTTCCTCTATTAATAATTCTTACATGAGTGTGGTACATTTGTTACAATTGATGAACATATATTGAAGCATTGCTACTAACCATGTGTGACAGTTTGAGATTATTTATGAATTCCAAAAAGAGAGATTGTTTGTAAACAACCCTTTGATTGTATTAGATTCAGCTAAGACAGCTGATTAAATTATGTTAAGATTAGGGCTTTGATTCAACTAAGTCATTAGACTGTGACTCAGCATTGAGTCCCAGCCCCCTTAGTGGGCTGATAAAACAGACTCTCACATGGAAGTAGACACACAGAGAAGAATAGCATAGAGGAAGAGAGACGGCTCATTAGATGTGGCAGAGGCCC
>JAQZBX010052913.1:0-12388 GCA_029593785.1 Cabassous unicinctus | reverse complement strand
GGATGGGCTGATGCAGCAAGACCTCACAACAGGAAGCAGGTGTGGCTCAATCGATAGAGCCCCCATTTACCACGTGTGAGGCCCCGGGTTCGCTTCCTGGGGCCTCCTTGTGAGGGCAGGCCAGCCCGCGCGCGCGATGGGCTGATGCAGCGGGACCTCACAGCAAGGGGGAGATAAGCAGACACGGAGAAAACACACGGCGAATGGACACAGCAAGCACAAGCAGCAAGGGGGGGGATAAATAAATAAATAAATAAATCTTTAACAACAAAAAAAAAATAGGCGATTCCCATATGCCCCGCTCCCAACCCCTCCCACACTTTCCCACATTAACAACATTCTTCATTAGTGTGGTACATTTGTTAAAATTGATGAATGCATATTGAAGCATTGCTACTAACCGTGGACTATAGTTTACATTGCAGTTTAAACTCTATCCCACACAATTTTGTAAGTTATGACCAGATATATCATGGCTTGTATCTGTCATTGCAATGTCAGGACAATTCCCAAGTCACAGGGGCTTTCTAATGCTTCATCTTGGTCCTTTACGCTCCACTTTTGTTGATGAAACCAAGTGGCCCTTCACAGATGTTGGGTTCTTTTGGTAACATTAACAGCCCCTGGTAGTTAAAAGTCAGGCAGCCTAATCCCCTGACCCCACAAAATGATGCCAAGTTTTCAGGAACAATGAAAAACATTTTCATACTAAAATCCACCACATATAGGTACATTTCTTAAAACAAGTTGGTAAGTACATTTAACAACCTGTCTGCAACTTGGGGAGGTTCCTCTCTGTGAAGCAAAGGCTTACTTCAAGGTGGATGCAGTGAGGTTCTGGCAGGATATCTATCCTTGAAGTCAGTTTAGGTGGCAGGATCCTCTCTGCAGTAGAAAGAAGAGAGACAGCGGGTCTAGGCCTGGAACACTGCACAGCTGGCTGAGCTACTGGGCTTGCCTTATCCTATACCTTATTTTCATCAATGGGTACTGCATCCTCTTCGCCTCTCCTAACCAAGCAGATTCTTTAAACACCACTGACTTTGTTATTTCTCCTAACCCTTAGGCCAAGTGACAAACCTTTTGTCTTAATTCAGAATAGAGTGCTTACTGTGCTAAATCACCAACTCTTAAAGTGATGCATCTGTATTAGGACAATCCATATGCTTATTAACCACACCATGAGTGTAAATTGGAGTCAGCTTGTAAACACACACATCACACTGATTATTCTGCAATGTTAGAAGAAATAGCCACATAGATAAAATAATAACTTGCCCCAGTTTTAACCTGCTATTGTCATGAAGCTTTTTCTCCTTTATTTGCTCAGCAGGATAAAGCACTCTTTTGGTCCCTGTAACATATCTAAACCCCCTGGGGACTGTCCAGCCCAAGGGCACCGGTACAATCACTCATTCCAAGCAGGCTTTCCTATCTGATCTATCTTGCAATCAGTAAAACAAATGTGCACAGTGGACCTAAGATATGGCAGTTTTGTATATAGTCATTTCTAGTTGTCTACTTGTCTAACAAATTAATAATAAGCAATTGAATTGCAATAACCAATAAATAAAACTCAGAAAATGTTTCTTAGAAAAAATGATTTTCTTTTTAAAACTGGAAAATATTTTATTGTTATATCAGTGTATTTTGTGATAAAAAAAATTCAAAGTCATTAAAAATAATCATAATACACCCAAATTATTTTTGGGTATATTATCCAACTTCAAATTCACACCAATTGAAGTTGAAGAGAGGTGAGAATGAATTTTAGACCTTAACAGTTATGAAATAACCTCTAATCCCTTCAATAAATTAGAAATACTGTGAATTTTGGAGTATATATTCTGCCAAGGTTTTATCTATGCCTAATTCTTAAGTATTTTTCAGAAATAGAATCATATACTACATACCACAAACTATTCTTCACCAAAATTTATCCATAGACAGTAACCAGTTTATCTGGAAAGGGGTTTGAAAACTAGGCTAGAAATGCATCTCTTTTGTACACAGAGTTCACAGAACGACTCAATTGTCTCTGGAACTATTTTTGGTTCCCTGATATAAACAATAGATATCATTAGTCAGAATAAGAATGGTGATTTCTTAGCATTAGTTATGTATCAAAATTTCCCTGCCCTACTTTCACTTTCAATTTCACATCTATAACAGGAAGTTAAATTTCAAATTTTGTCCTAAAACTGACACCAGAATTTGGGTTCCAACTTCATTAAAGGTTGGAATACACTTTAGAATTTATCATTTGCAAAACATTCATCAGACAGACTGAGAATGTTAAGGAAGCAAGAGGAGTGACAAACAGAATAGGTGGGTCCTTGACCAATTTCTCTCATATTAGAATTGAATATAGCCCTAAACTCTATTGACAGACTAACTGGCCATTTTAGGATTTGAGCCTATATTCCTCACAGCTTGGGTAAAAATCTTAATTTCAGTTCAGGCTTTAAATTGTCCAGATTTTCCACAAAAGAGACCAAATTCAATTAGATGGCTACGGCACAGGGGAGGCAACAGTGTGGAGCGTGTTTGTTTTCTGTTTCTGTCCAAATCAAAGAGACCTTTAAATTCTTTCAATCCAAACAGCCTTTCACATCTGACCTAATGGATATAAATAACTCAGTTGACCAGTAGTGTATGACAGACTTTTTATATACTCATTGTTTATTAAATACTTGTGTAACAAATAAATGACCAATTGAATTGAAAAAATTGAACATTACCCCAGCCCTGCAAGGTATTACCAACCCATTTCATGATGTATTTCGTCTTCAAGGGAATGTTCCATCATTCTTTCAATCCAGCTCTTTCAGGATGATGGGGAAGATGGTAAGACTATTGAATTCCATGAGCATAGGCCCATTTCTGTACTTCATTTGCTGTGCAGTAAATTTCTTGATCAGTAGCAATGCTGTATGGATATCATGAAGGTGAATAAGGCATTTTGTGAGTCTATAAATGATAATTTTGTTAGAAGAATTACATACAAGGAAGGCAAATCTGTATCCAGAGTAAATGTCTATTACAGTAAAACCAAACACTGCCCCTTCCATCATGTAAACTGTCCAATGTAATTAACCTGCAACCTTTCCTTGGGGAATGATGCCATATCAGGGACAGAGTGTTGGTCTCTGCTACTGGTGGATTGAACCCTCAGCAGTGGCTGTAGCCAGGTCAGCCTTGGTGTGTGGAAGTCCAGGTAACGGAGGCCATTCATAACCCCCATCCCTACCACCACAGCCATTTTGTTCATGAGCCCATTGGACAATGACAGGAGTAGTTGGATAAAGAAGGAGTGATTGGGTGAAGAAGAAGTGGTTGGGTAAAGAGGCTGACTGATATCCACACTCCTAGTCATCCTATCCTCTTAATTATTAAAATCTGCTTCTGATGAGGTCAAATTCTGATGACCAATTACATGGACACAAACATCTTCATATTTTTTTCCCACTCAGAAAGGTCTATGCAAATACCCCTCCCCCAGACTACCTTGTCACCAATTTTCTAATCATGTTCTTGCCAAATCCCCCACCATCAAGCCAAACCATTAGTCTTAGCCCATGAATCAGTATACAAATGCACCTCTGGCCATTTTTCCTTCCAAGCAAAATGAACAACCAGGTACACTGTTCAACATTCTGCCTATTAGGAGGATTTCCTTTCATCACTGTCCTTCATGAATGACTCAGAAAGGGGCTGTAGTGCTGCAGTAGTCCACTTTTGGGTGTTGACAGTCCATTGTGCAGAACCATCTTTAAACCAGGCCTAAGTTTTCTCTTCTTCAGTCAACTGATCCCAAAGGCCATAGCTGGAGGCTGGGCATTGAATTAACCAATCTTACTGGGTAAATTTCTGGGGCAGACTATAACTTTATGGTACAAATAAAATAAGGCTTTTATTCCTATTGTCATGTACATCACACACAACACCCTATTTTTCTCTATTTCTTTGCTGTGTCATCTCAATATGCTTTTATAAATTTTCCACTAATGATTATAAGATATACACTGTATTAACATTATTTAGGTTACTTATGACTTTTAATGATTATATTCAAAAAGGCTTACAAAGAATATAGAACAAGTAATCCTGTTCATAAAGTATTGAACAGCAGAAAGAATTAACTAAACATGGTGAACCCTGTAGTGGGCAAGGATTGGGGTTAATAATATAAATATAAGAATGTTGTTTCAGGATCTAAAACAAAAGTACATCACTAGAACTGGGTGTTAATAATAGGGTGATATATGGGGGAAAAATGCACCTAAAGCAAAATATGGACCTTAGTTAATAGTAACATTTTAACATTCTTACATCAAATGTAACAGAGGTACCACACCAATGTTAAGTGTCAACCATAGGGGAGGTTTAGGAATGTTACTTATTTTATTACTAGAAAAATATTATATGTCACAGAAACAACCAAATTTCCCTATAAGTTATATTGTTTTATATGGTCAGATGTCCAGACTCACAGGACCTTTTAAACAGCTTGAACATTATATAGGTAAATACTTCTATGGGATATAAAGGTATCTTGGTTGCCATAGGTATGATTTCCACATAGATAGAGGCTGCACAATAGTTAATAAAATATTAAACTATCCTCCTGGGGAAGTCCTACTACTTTCTCAAATAAGATGGCCAGAAGCTCTGAAATATTTAAGGCTTGCCTAATAAAGGAAAATAGGCTAATAAGCCAGGACCTCGATCTTAAAATTGCACTTAGGAACCTTATTCCTGTAATAATGAAACTAAGCCTAATTGTAATTAATGCCCGAGAGTTGCCACCTGAAAACCTCATTGTTACTCAAATGTGGCCTCTTTCTAAGCCAATCACTGCAAATAAACTCATTACCTTCCCCCCACCCACCCTGACATAGGACATGATTCCCAGAGATGAGCCTCCCTGGCACCAAGGGATTATTACCAACTGTTAATCAGTGGTGCATTTAAAGAAAGACCTTGCTCAAAAGGGGGAAATATTAAACAAAATTGGGTTTTATAACAAAGAGATTTCAAAGTGAGTCTGGAGTTAATCTGAAAGTTACACTTACACAGGTCTCAGCCAGTCACCACAAAATGCCACAGTAAACAAAGCTACAAACAAATCTGCTCTTGAGGGCCCTAGGGACATCTGGACACCATAAGTAAACCATAGCAGCACATGAAATCGACATCCTCTCAGCGGGCTCTATCTAGAAATACATGAAAAGCTATTTCCCCAATATACCATAGTTATATGTAGGTATAAATCCCCTAATAATGATTCTGCTACTTCTTTTATTTGAACCCGTAATTTTCAATTTACTTGTTAAGTATATTTCTCAGATACTTAGAGCCTTCAAATTGTTCCTATGCCAGTGGAGCCTTGAAACCCAGCAGATATGTGGCCAACTCCTGCTCTGCAATTTTTCAGGGCTGCCCTGGACAACTAACAAAATGAGGATGGACCAGCCCTAGCTCAAAAGGAAGGAGTATCTTCAACTGCAAGCAAAACAGTTCCATTCCTCTGCCCCATAATATCTAAATCCCTTCTCAGCCTGAAATAGTCAGAGTGGACATTATCCCAAATCTCACAAGTATGAGAAGTGAACAAAAATAAGGGGGGGAGTGTAACTGCTGACTAAAGCAGGTTTTTTATTGTAGTTGTTGCCTTGCGTTAACTGAGTAATATGTAACATTGATAATAAAAAAAATTTTTTTAGAAAAAATTTTTTAAAGAAACCATGAAATGAATGAAGAATATAGTCAATGAGCTATCCTGCATCAAAAAAAATTTTAACTATAAAGCCCCTTAAAATCAATAAAAGCATTTAAACACTACAGTGGCTAATTAAAAAATAGCTACTAGTTTAACCCACACCACCTACAACTCTTGCTCCTTCTAAAATTTGTCACTCTTATAAGTTTTGTTTTTCTACATTAATTATGGAAAATATCCTTTGACTTCCTTCATTAAACTGAGAATATCAACAGCCTTTCCTTCTTTTCCATTCCTTTCAGCTCTCCTCTACGTTTCTATTACTCTTTTTCTGTTATTCACACTATGAAGTTTGTTGTTGATTTCTCATAATAATTACCCTCTATTAAGTTAGGTATGTGTATTCATAAAGTACCAAGAGTTATTTTTAAATCAAAATGATTGTACAATTTTTTCAAATGTTTTGTGATATAATAAAGCATTTGCTCTTTTCCCCTCTTACTGGAAAAAAAAAAAAAAAAAAAAGCTACTAGATATATTTCCTACCTAGAAGGAAGTCAATAACCAAAATTCCTACTGACTAGCAAGGTCAAATAAATCAGAAAATTCAACTAGATGCAAAATAAGAGAGAAGTAAATGGAAAGGACATGCCAGTTCTAAAATCAAGCAAATTCAAGGCATTTAAAAACATTACAAGTACACAATGGAACTCAACCATATGGCAGAGCCAACCATGAGCTCCAGTTGGGTACTCTGTTGTATACCAGCATAACTGGACAGAAAATATACTAGAAAAAGAATTAGTAGCAACATACATTTTAAAATGTTAATGCAAAAAATAAAATTATCAAGAAATTGGAATTTTAATAGAAATATAGAAAAGTACCAAGTAATACTGAGACTAAAAAGGGTTTTGAACCAATAGAACACTAATTATGCTCCAAAATGGAAGCAAACTAAAAATCTTAATTATCTATAATTCAGTTTATAGTTGCATGTTATAATTAATACAACCCCTACAAAAATTCTGGAGAAACTTAACGAAGGGATCCTAATCTTCACTTACAAGAATTAGTTGGTAAGAGGAGCCAAAACAATGTATTGGAAAAGAATTCCACTACTAAATATCAAAATAAAATATAAACTATGGTCATTTTAATGTGTGGTCCTGAGTTTAATAAGAATAGACAGACAACAGAACAGAATGGATGGTCAAGAAATCAATTTAAAATGTAAATAAGAAAAAGTGTTGAACCATTGGGAGAAAATAAAATTCGCTTCATTTTGCATAACTGACACACACACAAAAAAATCCACATGATTAAAAGTTGCAAATGCTCCAATTTGGAGTCTTGAGACTAGCTGTTTCAGTCTTCAGGGCTCCTCCCTCCCTGTTCTCTCCATTCCTTTGCCTTGTCTAGTTGGGTGAAAGCCAATCTCATCCACTAGAATAAGTCCTATTTAGGGCAGTACTGTGTCTAATTAACTGTCATACACACCTGGCACCTAGCACAATGCTATGCACAGGGAACCAAGGCTCTCTGTACACACTAACATCTGGTAGATTGTTTTTCTACTTAGTTGATCTTGCCTCCACTGCACATGAGAATCACTGACCCCAAATAAATAAATGAATCCTTGCAGCTGCACACCCTGGACATCCCTGCATGCTACATGGAATTCTTTATGTGAAAGTCAGCTTAATATTTAAACATTACACACCTGAAATTCAGAGAAGTTGTTTTGGGAATTTAAAATTTAAGAACATATTTGAAACTACCTTTTATGTTCTTAATCCATTGTGTCAATATGTAAGATAGGTCTTTCAAGATCACATACCTCTCCGAACACCACAATGTAGAGCCTTTAATGCTGAGTGACTATCTTATAGAGACGCCCCGCATCCATTTCACAGAGAAAATGTCATGTACCAATTAAGCCTATATTTAACAGATATGCCCTTATATTTTAAGAGCTTATGTTCCAGATATTATAAACATTTGTCCACCCATTTTTTCATGATGCTAAGACAGCAACAGAAACATTATTTGATTTATACAGAAAATTAAAAATATGTAAGATATTTTTGTATATTTGGCAACATATATGCATATCTACATATGTGTAAATTGGGTTCATTAGCATGTCAATTATAAAAGTGATCTGGTTTTCATGCATTAGAGAAACGAGCAGCAAGCTTTCCGAACCTCTGTTGCTCTCCAACACTCTAATTGCAAACTTTGCTCCTGTGCCTGTGCCTGCAAGTTTAAATAATTATGCAAAAGGGTTTTTAAAATGTTCTGTTCTTAGGAGACAAATGGGCAAAAGATTTCACCATAATATGTAAGAGGACCATCTGAACAGTAAAAGCATAAAAAGTGTTCAAAAATACTTGTAGAAAAAGAATTGTTTACCGAAAGGACAAGTTCTTTCAGAACAAGACCTGAAAGAAAAACACCTGGTGGTGGAGAAGATGTCAGAGAATTCATCCCTTCATGGCATACTGGAGGGTAACTTTCAGAAACAAATTAGGTAAAGGTACAAGATAAGTTAAGAAAGACAATTTCTAATTTCTTCCTTTAATCTATCTTACTGTTTCCAATATTTTGCAGGGACAAAAGGGGGAAACTGAAAATGAAGGGAAAGGAGGGGAGAGGTAAAAGAACAGATAGACCCCACTGCCACCCCCACCCCCACTCTGCACTGGTCAAGGTCTGGGGAAGGAGAAGCTAAATACTTTGAACCTAGACTGAATTTGCCTTGCCTGCAATATTTTTAAAAGTCTCTGGGACCTGACAAAAGTGCATTAAGGATTAGAAAAGAGAAAGGTGCTGTGGCAAGATTGAAGGCAGTGCTTGAAAAAAAGTTACACCATTTTGTGTTTGTGCCCCACATAGTTCATTCTGTTCAATACATTAGCCAGTATCGTTTTCTTTCCTCTACCTTCTTGCTTAAATTGCCACATCCAGTTTAACCTAGTGTTCACTGTTTGTGTAGTGTAGATCTGTGGATTTTTAAAAAATTATTCTGTTACAATATATACAATCTAATATTTCCCCTTTCAGTCACATTCAGATATATATTTCAGTGCTGTTAATTATGTTCACATAATAAATGTGTTGTGCTACCATGACCTTCATTCATTACCAAAAAATTTCCATCATTCCAAAAAGGAACCATGTACATTTTAAGCCTTAAATTCCCATTCCCTATCCCATCCCATCCCTTATTAACCTATATTCTAAACACAGACTCTATGAGTTTGCTTATTCTAATCTTTTCAAATCAGTGAGATCATACAATATTTGTCCTTTTGTGTCTAGCTTACTATACTCAGCATGATGTCTGCAAGGTTCATCCATGTTGACACATGTATCAGGACTTCAGTCCTTTTTATGGCTGAATAATATTCCATTGTATGTTTATACCACATTTTACTTATCCATTCATTGCTTGGTGGACACTTAGGTTTCTTCCATCTTTTGGCAATTGTGAATAATGTTGCTATGAACATTGATGTGGAAATATCTGTTTGGTCCCTGCTTTTCATTCTTTTGTGGTATATACCTAATACTGGGATTGCTGGATCATATGGTAATTCTATACTTAGGTTTCTGAGGAACTGTCAAACTGTCTACCATTGAGGCTGCACCATTTTATATTGACACGAGCAATGAAGGAGTCTTCATTGCTCTGCATCCACTCCAACACTTGTTACTTTCCATTTTTTAAAAAATAGCAGTCATTCTAATGGGTGTGAAATGGTATTGTATTGTGGTTTTCATTTCATTTTCCTAATGGCTAATGATGTTGGGCCTCTTTTTATGTGCTTCCTATCCATTTGTATATCTTCTGTAGAGAGATGGCTAGTTAAGTCTTTAGCCTATTTTTAAATTGTGCTCTTCGTCTTTCCATGGTTAAGTTGAATGGTTCCCTTATATATTCTGGATATTAAACATTTATTGGATATGTGGTTTCCAAATATTTTTTCCTATTGTATAGGTTGTCATTTTATTTTCATGTAGAAGTAAATGTCCTTTGAAATGTAAGTTTTTGTGTTTTTTTTTTTTTATGAGGTTCCATTTATCTATTCTTTCTTTTGTCACTTGTGCTTTGAGTGTTAAGTTTAGGAAACCATTGCCTAACACAGGGTCCTAAAGATGTGTCCCTACATTTTCTTCTAGGAGTCTTATAGTTCTAGCTCTTATATTTAGGTCTTTGGTACATTTTGAGTTGATTTTTGTATATGGTGTGAGGTAGGGGTCCTCTTTTTTTATGCAAATGGAGATCCAATTTTCTCAGCATCATTTCAGGATTTGTTGAAGAAACTGTTCTTTCCCAACTGAGTGGTATTTACCCCCAGTCAAAAATCATTGGCCATAAATGTGAAGGTTGATTTCTGAGCTCTCAATTCAACTCCATTTTGGTCTACATGTCTTTCCTTGGGCCAGTATCATGCTGTTTTGATTACTGTGGCTTTGAAATAGTTTTTTTTTTTTTTCTTTGTTAGTTGTTTTGCTTGGTTTGATTTGTTTTAGGAGGTTCCGAGGATTGAACTCAGGACCTCGTACATGGGAAAAAGGCATTTAGCCACTGAGCTACATCAACAATCCTGTAAGAAGCTTTTTTGTTTGTTTTATTTTTAAAGATGCTTCAACAAATGGTGCCTGAAGAAGTGGATATCCATACCCAAAAGAATGAGAGAAGAACACCATCTCATACCTTATACAAAAATTAACTCAAGATGGATCAAAGATCTAAATATAAGAGACAAGATCATAAAGATCTTGGAAGATAATGTAGGGAAGCATCTACAAGATCTTGTATTGGGAAATGGTTTCATGAACTTTACACCCAAAGCACAAGCAATGAAAGAAAAAAAAGATAAATAGGACCTCCTCAAAATTAAAAACTTTTGCATCTCAAAGGAGTTTGTCAAGAAAGTGAAAAGGCAGCCCACTTAATGGGAGAGAATATTTGGTAACCATATATCTGATAGGAGCCTAATATCCAGCATATATAAAGAAATCCTACATCTCAAAAATAAAAAGACAACCCATTTTAAAAATCGGCAAGTGATTTGAATAGACACTTCTCCAAAGAAGAAATACAAATGGCTAAAAAGCACATGAAAAGGTGCTTAACATCACTAGTTATTAGAGAATTGCAAATCAAAATTACAATGAGATCATCTTACACCCATTAGAATGGCAGCTATTAAAAAAGCAGAGGACTACAAGTGTTAGAAAGTATGTTGAGGAATGGGAAACCTTATCCACTACTGGTGGGAATGTAGAATGGTGCAGCCATTGTGTAGGACAGTTTGGCAGTTCCTCAGGAAGCTAAATATAGAACTGCCATATATGATCCAGCAATCTCACTGCTGGGTGTATACCCAGAAGAATTGAAAGCAGGGACACAACTAGATATATGCACACCAATTTTGATAGCGGCATTATTCACTATTGCCAAAAGTTGGAAACAACCCAAATGTCCATCAACAGATGAATGGATAAACAAATTGTGGTATATACATACAATGGAATATAGCTCAGCTGTAAGAAGAAATGCAGTATTAACACAAGGGATAACATGGATGAATCTTGAAGACTTTATGTTGAGTGATGCAAGCCAGGCAATGAAGGACAAATATGACATGACCTCACCGATAGGAATTAAGCAAATTGAGCAGACTCAGAAAGCTAAAGTCTGAAAAGATAGGTTTACAGGAGACAGAAAAGGAGAAGAAGTTTGTGAGCCAATGCCCATATGGGCAAAATCTATGATAAGGTGGAAGGGTGTAGTGGTGCAGTGGATTGACATGACAGAAGCGCAGTGATGCTATTGGGCTGGGCAGTGCTGGTTTGTGAGGAGGATAGGGTGGGGAGGGTGGGTTGGGCTCTCCATGGAACTGGTGGGAGGGTTGGGGGAGGAAGCAGATGAATTCTGGGGATTTGCAGGTATGTGGTTGAAACTACAATGTTGGGAATGTTCTTTTGGCAAATATGGCAGGGGAGGGTTACTTGTTTAGGATGTTGGATGTGGGGGATATGCAGGAGAGGACGCACCTGGAGCAGGCATCTAGGGGGTGTATGAGTGTGTTTACCTTATCATAGTGGGTTGTATCAGTGGGTAGAGACCCACATAATGAGCAGGAAGGTGTTGGACTCCCATCCTGGGGAGTCCTGCTATGTTCTCAAATAGAGGCGTGGGAGTCTCTAGAAAGCATAGGCAGTGCCTAATAGGGGAGTATGTCAAGCCGTCAATGTTGTTGCAAGTAAGTATGAATCTTGTTCTTCAAGGAGTGAAGCTTGGTGGTTGCTGTGGGTCCCTAGGGGAGGGGAAGGGAGGAATAGAATAGATGGAAAATGGCGCATTTTGGGGGTGATGGAATTGTATTACATGATCTTGCAATGATGGATACAAGTCAAGTTAAATTTCATCAAAATTTATAAAAGTGTATGGTACAAAAGGTAGACCATAATGTAAATCATTGACCATGGTTAGTAACAATGTTTCAATATTTGTGCATCAATTGTAAAAAATGTACCAGTCACATGTAAAATGTTATTGTTTGTACAAAATAAAGGGGAAAGGGGGGAGGATGTTGGGTATTTGGGAATTCTCTATATTCTGTTACATCACTTTTCTGTAACCTCAAGCTT
>JAQZBX010052912.1:0-19017 GCA_029593785.1 Cabassous unicinctus | reverse complement strand
CAACTTCTTTAAATACAACACACACCTGAAAGCATTACATTAATAAATGCTCCAGCAATTTTATTTTTTCTATTCAAAGGCAAGAAAATAAGGAAAGCACAATTTGCCTTCCTTAAATACAAGTTATTAAGTTAAACTAGAAATAGATGCCCTATTTGTGAGTATGTTTTCACTAGTCAAAGCAAATTCTTCTCTGAGGTTTACCCTCAGCCCTAAAGCACTGGACCAAACCACAGCCTTGGTGTCCTGGAGGCTCTGGCCAAACCCCATTAGCCGGCAGGCATTGCCGACAACTACCATTCCCACAGGGCGTATTTCAATAAAGTTCTGAGAAGTTGGCTTTGATCTGAATCACTTCGATCAAGGACTGAATTTAGTACTTCCCTGTGGCTATCAAGACCAACCCAGTGAATATTGTTAAAAATAGCAACAATATCAAGAACATTCTTATAAATAAATTTAATCTTGATTTTAAATCATTGTATCAATTTTGCATTAAATATCACAATAATTAGCCTTTGGGACATAAATGTACCCCCAATATATAAAATCAGCCCTCACTCATTCTGGCTTTTTATGGATTTTCTAGGAAATCTAAATTCCAATATTTTGTCCTTCTATTTCCACGATAAATGCCCCCAAATTCCCCATTATTGGAACATCCAAACTATATCTCTCATCTTGCCCTTCACAGTCAGAAAAATATTTTAAATCTTCTGCCAACCACGTCTTAGTTTTCAGTTCCATGTCCCTGGTTGCTGTTCACATAAAGCCAGAGTGTAAGAATGCCCATTCTGAATGGTACCACGACAATGCCTCAGCCCACATACCAAAGCCACCCCACCACTCAGGGACTTGATTCTCACTGATGTGTCATGACTCCCACTTTGTCTGGGCTCTCTACCAGGACTACATATTTATTAATTTTTCTGGCACACCTTTTATTTTTCCAGTTCATTTTCTACTTTGTCATTTTTTTTGGTGACATATAAGTGGGGAAGCAATGTCATTGAATCTGAAATAATTACTAATTTTATAAAATACCAAATTGTCTGGGCTCCAGGCAGTCTGTGATTCTGATTCTATCTCAGAATTTGGGGAGATTATTTTATAAAATACCCTTAGGCTCATTCTTAAGAACACTGTGTTAATTCCTGCACTAAAGTAAAATGAAAGGATTAATGGCTGCTTTACAATCTTGGCAACAGTTTATGCCTACTGGCATAATGAAATAATAATACAGAGAACATTATTTTTAACCATATACTGTGATCTCTTCTTTATGAAGAGAGGTAACGTGTAATGCAACTAAAATGAAGTGTGACACATTTCCCCAAGCAATTTAGATCTCAGAATAAAGAAGCAGGTAGAACTTTTCTCTAAAATTAACCAACAACCAAAAAAAAACATTTAAACTGC
This sequence comes from Cabassous unicinctus, assembly GCA_029593785.1. NCBI lineage: Eukaryota > Metazoa > Chordata > Mammalia > Cingulata > Chlamyphoridae > Cabassous > Cabassous unicinctus. The sequence continues at coordinate 17,598 of JAQZBX010052912.1, read as the reverse complement.
CATTCACAATAGCAGAACACTCAGCTGTAGATTAAACAACCTACCTTCCCTTCTTCTTTCTTCCCCCACCTACTCAGGAGATTATTCCTTGCCTCAAATATCTTTATCTGATTATAGCATTTTACAGATTCCAATTAATAGAACTTCCTCTGACCACTAGTTGTAGGCATCCAGAATTCAGGGGCCATTCCTTATTCAACTCTATTCAGCAGACAATTACTGAATAGCTAGCAAGACACTATGCTAGGTTATGTGAGGACATAAAGATGACTGATGTTCTGTCTCAGCCCTGGAGGAGTTTACACTGTCTACAACTAACAAGAAAGAGAAGAATATGATAACCAACCATTAACACTGTAGGCAAAGGGAATGGGAACAAAGCATTAGGGGAAATTAATTTTGGTGGGAGCAGATGGGAACTTAAAAACAGGTAGGCTTTTGAGAGTCCTTAAAAACAGGGAGAGACCACAATGTAGGGAAAGGACTGGAAAATAGGTCAGGGCAGGATTTGGGGGGAAACAATGTGGCTAGAGCAGATGGCAGGATGAAATGGAGTAAGAGGAGCACTTAGGTAAGTGGGGATAGCAGGAGATAGGCCAAAGAGGAGGACTGGGCCATGTCATGAAGGCCTTGATGGCCATCCCAACCTGCCTGGACTTCATCCTGCAGAAATCAGTGAGTCACACTCAATAACAGAGAGAATACTGAATTCCCATCCTGGAGAGCTCTGCCACATTCTCTAAGGGAGCAGCAACAGTCCCCCAAGTACAGGGGCAGTGACTGGCGAAGGAGGATAAGCCACTGATGGGCCCTTAATATTGATGACTAGGCTTATGAGCCTTTGCTCTTGAAATTGAAACTTAGCCTATTGTTATGGGGTACCTAGGGGTTGCCTCCTGAGAGCCTCCTTGTTGCTCAAATGTGGCCTCTCTCTAAGGCAAACTCAGCATATGAATGCATTACTTTCCCCGCCAGCATGGGACATGACTCCTGGGGGTGAGCCTCCCTGGCACTGAGGGATTGCTGCCGGGCGCCGGCTGGCAATGCGACTACAGGGGGACTTCGAGTGAAAAGGGGAAAAGGTGGGGACAGGTGAGTTTGTATGGTTAGGAGACTTCGGAGTGGGTCGGGAGGTTATCCCAGAGGTGACGCATGCACGCGTCTCAGCGGGATCTCATGGACTTTCACGGTGGATGCTACCCCAAGTGGTGGGGCTCCTGGGGGCTCTGGAAACGCCCAGGTCCTGTGGTTAGGGTGGATGGCTCTGGGGTTTGGTGCTTTGCCGGTGGACCCTACTTTGAAGTTTGTGCTCCTGGAAGTGGCAGAGGTGGACTCAATTGTGTCTTCCCTGCACATGCCTCATCTGTCCCTTCTATTTGGACCTGTGCTTGGTGCTGGGGTTTGCAGGTGCACGTCCAGAGGCTCAGGTCTTTGGGCTGTCCATGTGCTGGGTGGGCCCAGAGCCTCGGCAGATTTGCAGCACCTACTCTACAGTTCGTTGGACTCGCCCTGGACAGCTGGTGGGGAGATGATGGTGGACAGCGGCCATCCTGGGAAGCAGAGACAGTCTGCAGCTGCAGGCAGGATAGCCCCATCCAATTTCCCCCTGGGATGTAGGCCCCCTCTCGGTTGGAGGTGGAGTGGGCGTCGCTATCCCAGGGTCCTCGGGATTGGGAGAGGAGCCATGGAGTGGGGTGGACCTGCCAGTGTTCTGCTGTAGACATGTTGTGGTTCTGGCAGTGGAAGGGGTTACGGCATTGATGTGGAGCTGGTGGCTGCTGGAGGCTCTGGCGGCAGGGAGAGGGAGGAGCGGTTGTAATGTGGGGCTTTTTTGGGACTTGTGAGTTGTCCTGGGTGGCACTGCAGTGACAGATATGGGCCATTTTGTATTGCTGCATGGCTTGCGGAGCTGTGTGGGAGAGAGTGTGGACTGCAGTGTGGACTGTGGTTCATTCTTGGTGGCAGAGCCCCAGGATGTGTTTGTCGGTTGCGGTGAGTGTGCCACACTGGTGGGGGGGAGGGGAGTGGGACATGTGGGAATCCCTGTATTTTTTGTGTAGCATTTATGTAATCTAAGTATCTTTTTTAAATTTTTTAAAAATTTAAAATAAAATAAAATAATAGGGGGAAAAAAAGTGAAAGAAAACATCGAGTCACAAAAGGTTTTAAGACCACACAAGTGGCACTGCCAATACTTATATCAGGAGAAGGAGGATCTCTCTCCCAAATGACTGCTTAACTATTCCTCATGTCCACTCTTAGAACTCCCCAACGCAGTCTCCACTGAGTTATCAGAATGCTCTTTTTAAATTGTAAGTCTGATCACTCCACTGCTTAGATCTGCATGGCTTCCATATGCATCCAAAAGCCTCAAACACCTGACTCTCACCAAACTCTCCAAGACACGTGCCACTCCTCTCACCATTGCTCCCCAGACAACCTCCCCTGGTAAACCAAAATCTCCTCTGAGATTACTTAAAACAATGATGTCCCAAAACATATGCACCAAAAACAATTCATGTTTACTTTGCACATATGAATAGTTTCCAGTCCCACAACATTCACTTAATTTCTGAGTGTCAACCATTTACCCAAAACTGTGTGTGAGATATTAAGTTTTAAAAGGTAGAAAATATACATTGGTTCCTTCACTTGAAGAGTTCAATGTCTAATGAAAAATGCTGAGTAGAATTCCCACATGAAGTAAGTGTGAACACAGTGCTGAGAGTTTTGGATCAAGCTTCACAGATATGCGGACATTTGAGTATCACCTTTTCCGATTTTACTTAGCTAATAAAAGAGGGCAAGACAAGCAGAGTGAACAGTGTACACACAAAGACAAATAAGAGTTAAAAGTCATAGCAAGTTAGGCAATGGTTAACGTTGTCAAGCCTGGAGCTTGTGTCAGAGGGGTAGGGGATAGGTAGAAAGGGAGAATGCAGGGAGAGAATGGAGGAAAAGGAAGGTGAGAGATGAAAATGGAAAAGTAGATTGGAACCACATTGTGAAAACTCTCATATGCCCTGCTAAGGAATGTAGACTTTGTCTTCTAGGCTACAGGAAGTAAAAAATATTTCAAGCAAACAACTCTTTTTGGAAACAAACCCTGGAGAAGTATGGAGAACAAACTAGAATGGGGAAGAGACTTTACGTGTGGAGACCAGTTTGGCAGCTGGTCTACCAAAACTCTACGAGAGCTCACATGAAGGTCCTAATAATGGGACTAAAAGGAAGTCAGAGTGAAGATACATTTCTGAGGTGAAATTTAAAAGGAAAACCACTAGCTACAGCAAGATGTCACAGCTTACAGTAAGGAAGAGAACCACCACCACAACAAAAAGAACGTTTCAAAAGAGCATGCGGAGGCCTTTTAACATAGCCATTTCATTTTCAGTTATTATGCTAAATCTGAGTGCATGTGCTTGCACACATACCCCACAGTGTGGGGAGCATTGCCATGCTATACTGTGACATTCTAATAAATGTGCTTAATGGTCCTTCAGTCAACAAGAAAATATGAAAGTTTAGAAAGATAGTATACCCCAAATGTTTAATTTTTTAAGGTATAGTAAAGATATTGTCAACAAATATCTGGTCTCCCTGATTTTTTTTTAACCTAGACAAATGGCTAACTGAAATAAACATTTCGTGTCCCCGCCTCCCTTGTAGCCAGTTACACGTCCTTGTGGACGTGTAACTAAGTCCTGGCCAGTGGGGTGAGGCAAATGGAAGCTTCCAGGGAAAGTTCTGAGAGAGAGAGGAGAGAACAAATGCTTTGCCCTTTTCCTCATCTGTGGATGTTGTCGGCTTGAAGCACGGGGTTGAGGCTAGGGGTTTGATATCTCATGACAAAGAAACAAGTTGGGAGGCATCTGGGTGCCTGACACCCGGCAGCACTACTAACCAGTCCTGGGTCAGCCCAAATTTTTAGATACGGTAGGAAAAAATTCCTGTCTTCTTTAAACCACTATTATTTTTAGTTTTCTGCCATTATACAAACCTAAATAATATAAGGGGCTAATAGCAAATTTAGTTTCCCAGAAAATTAACTCTTTGGTGTGACTCATTTCACGAGAATTTTAGTAGTAGAAGGTTTTACTCCATAGAGTCACCTACTGCAGCCCAAAAGAAGTGGGTGTAGTACTCAAGAAAATCACAGAGGAAACAACTGTCCTAGAAATAGATGTTGGAAAAAACAGTCCCATTGTCATCACCATACTAGTTTTTCCCCAAAGCTGTTCGTATTTAATTATGACCCATCTGTCTTGCTGACCAACACGAGTGTTCACTGTTGTAGCACATGGCTGTTCCTACAAGATTTCCTCCCCTCTGAAAATTGTTTGGGTTTTCTGACCTTCCCAAGCTCTGTGAGGATAGGACCTACACACAGTAAGAACATCACCTTGTCTCTTAATGCCTTTCAGTAGGCCTTTTCTCACACTGAATATCTTTTAAAACAAAATGATTCTCATAAAAATCTGTGATGGTTAATTTTATGTGTCAACTTGGCTAGGTTGTGGTGTCCAGTTGTTTGGTCAAACACTGGCCCCAGATGTTGCTGTGGAGGTATTTTGTAGCTGGGAATAGCATCTACAATCAGTTGACTTTAAGTCAAGTAGATTGTCTCCATAACGTAGGTGGGCCTCTTCCTACTAGCTGAAGATCTTAAATGCAAAATCCTGAGGATTCCTGAAAGAAGGAATTCTGCTTCAAGACTACACACTCCACTCCTTTCTGAGTTTACAGGCTAAGATATTTGGACTCAAGACTTTGATATCTCTCTTAGCAAAATTTCCAGCCTCCAACCTGCCGTATGGAATTCAGACTTGCCAAGGCCCACAATCCCATGAGCCAATTCCTTATAATAAATCTTTTTTTATATCCTGCTGGTTCTTTTTCTCTTAAGAACCCTGACTGACACAATATCCATTACCGTTTTTCTGTGCCAAATTACATTCTATTTTCTGCCCACATTTCTAATCTCTTTAAGTACATTTATATTCGCTCTACACCCACACTCTTCCCAATTTAGTATCATCCCCAAATTTTATGTAGATCACACTTACTGCTTTTGATTTTATTACCTGACAGGGATAACTTTTTATGATTTATGTCCCAGGTTTTACTTCTGTCCTCTATTTCACAATCTTTATTTTATTAATATAAAGTTGCCATTTTTCTAATTTCAACCTGAATGGTTAGGATTTGCACTGAAATCACTATATTAGCAAGAAATGAATTGCAGATCTAATTTTTATACATACATCATATATGTTATCTGTGTGTTTGTATACATACACACTCATACATTCAATTTTTTCCTGAATAAATACTAATATTTTATTTCCTTCTAGATGTATTAGCCAAGTAGAATACTGGCCAAGGAAAAGCACATCTTCCCATCTTGCCCTTAGCGTGTCAATTAACCCCTGCCATCTCTAAATCCAGGAGAGCTGTATCCTATTTAGAAACCTGCTACTCCAAATAATCACCATGACCTCTCAGCCCACTATTATCATATACATTGGTCTTGGGCTCTATGTCAAATTAATATTGCTTAATTCTAGTGGCAATAGAAAATTCTAAGAAAAAAAAATGGATTTATTAACCCTAGCTTAGTTAATTCCCATAGCCAGACTATAGTCTTTCTACTTTGAGTCATCTTTCCAATGAATGAAATATCTTAAGCTTCTTATCTCCAATTCTAACAAACACCTTAATTTCTGCAGTCTCCAAATCTTCTGCTCCCAATTTTGCCATTTTTTCACCAAAAATTGAAGACACTTTCAGATCATGCAACTTCCTGAATGGACTCTGCTAGATCATTCTAGAACTACCTTCTAAGTAGATATTTACAGGTTGTTTATATAGCAGTAATTATCTATTGACACTCTTGTCCTGAAAGGCAGATGTGGTGTAAGTTTTATTTATTTTTTTTTTAATCTTTGTTTTTTTATCCAAAGCTCATTGAAATGCTGTGTTATATGATTTTTAAATAGTTCATTTACAAATATAGCTCTTTCTGCCTAGAGTGACATTTCTGTAGGAAGATCGTTGCCCTGATTTATCTAATCATAATTATTGATAGTGTTCCTTTCATAAAAATTAAAAAAAAAAAAAGTCCTATTTTGGACAATAAATTACTTAGTCATTCTACCTTTCCTTCTCTTTCCCCAAGAAAATTTCTCAGCCTTTACAACCCCAGATCAAATCACACTTCTTTGTTAAGCCTTTCTTGGCAATTCCAAGTAGAGCCTGTCATTTTCTCTCCTCTCAGGTGTTGCATCAATTTAATCATATATATCATATAAAATGTACCAAATCGTGTAATAACAGAATTTAATTTTTATTCTTTTTCACATTTCCTGAGCATAGTCTGATCCAAGGCAAGTTCTCAATAATATATACTGGATACACAGGGGAACAAGAACTAGGAACCACAGACATGGGTTCAAATTCTGGCTCTGCCATCAAGAACTGTGGTGCCATAAAGATGTAATAAAGAGGTAATTTACTGTAGTGATTAAAAATGGGTTCAGAATTCAGACAGATTTGCATTCAAATCACCCATCTATTGGCTAAGTGAATTTAGGAAGGCTACTTAAATTCTATAATCTCCATATTGCAAAATGTAGATAATTCAGTCTTCCTCATAGGACCTTGCTTAGTCTAATAAAATTATTTATATCGAGTGCCTAGCAAGCGGTAAGTACTCACTAAATACTGCTTATTGTTATTGATAACAAAGTGATATCACAAAGAGATAAAATAGATTTTAATTTATGCAATTAATATATAATGGTACATCACAGTTAGTGGAATTGTCATTATGAGGCAATAATTTAACCTAAAGTTTGGTTTTTCTATTTATAAAATGTGAATAATTATAACTCCCTAACAAGACTACTGTATTAGATGAGATAACCTATGAGAAATCTGTTTCATTAATTCATTCATTCACTAAACATTGACTGAGCATTCATTATGTGCCAGGCACCATGCAGGCTTAGAGTCAAGTACAAGGCCAGATGCCAAGGAGACAGAGAGAAGAAAGACAAGCACCTTCTCCCAAGGAGTTCATAGTCCAGAGAACAAGAGTAAGAAATTGTACAAATACAAATAGCATTACTAGTCTCTTCACTCTCCTGTATACCCCCTTTCCGAGTTTTTGGGTTTCCTTCCTTCCTCCCTTCCTTCCTTCCTCCCTCCCTTCCTTTCCATATTTTTCTTTTTCTTTCTTTCTTTCTCTTTTTTTCAAATTTCTTGAACCAACTCTCCATCTTTGTTATCTCAATTTAGGATGTATTTAAGATAATACCTGCCTTATACAAGGAAAAAAACTAAAAAAAGGGAGTTGCAAAATCAGTGAGGGATACAGAAAACTCCTATAAATCCACTATATCAATAGGCCTTTATTCACTAAAAATTATAGGCATTCTATGAAATCATTTTGCATGTAAATATTTTTCCCTGAATCAAGTATTAGGCTTGTTTATGTCATACTCTCCTTGCTTTCACTGAATTATGAGTTACCTATATATCCTTCCTCGAGTTTGCAGAAGACAAAGGTGACATTTTGGGGCTTAGGTTTGTTCCCATTCCTCTACCACTTTTAAAGCTCCCATTAGTATTTTAGCCTTAGTTAACACTTGTCATTTCTCCACAGGCCCAGCTTGAATGAGGTCGAGCACTAGGGGTCTATCTGGCCTCTAGTCCACAGGTAACACAAAAGACCTTCCAAATGATTTTGGGTGGAAACACCTAGAATTCTCTTGAACTCAACTAAAACCAGTGAAACTGGTTTTAAACTAAACATATATAGCAAAAACTTGGTCAAGTTGCAAAGCTCTAGGAACTATCACCTTTACAAAGAAAATTATACTCATGAGTCAGATATTTATGTTGTCAGTTATTCTGTCACTGAACGCTCTTATTTTTAGTACTATAATTTTATTTTGACACTTATTTTAGGAGCAAAATCCTATAATAACATTGAAACTGATTTCCTATTAATATGTCACTAGACAAATTTTAAATATTTGCTTTTTTTTAAAGTTTGATTTTCATATGTCCAGGAAAATACTTTTCCCAGGATTATTAGTCTCCAACTTTATAATAAAAATCAGTGTAAAGAGTGTTTGCTTACAAGTAATCTACTTTTGCAGAGCCCATGTGATCTTCTGAGCAAGGTTATCTGAAATCTATTTTTATAAGATCAAGCATCAAATATGCATTGCTCTTATTCACCAAATACAACTTTTTTCCTAAGGAGGCTGAGATATTCATTAATATCCCCACAGGTCACAAAATAAGAAAACTCCTACATGAGATAAATGCCAAGCCTGCGTCCATGCAGGAACAGGACATCATGATTTACCACGGACACATATGTTCCCGTAAAGGAAGTCTCATGGCAAGTGGGGATAAGGGGCACCAAGTCAGATAATTATAACTCCCTAACAGGACTATTGTATTAGATGAGATAACTTCTCAGGTAGGATATTGATTCCAGATGCAACAATTTAACAGATGCATAGTTAAATTACCTTCCATAACTGACATGTCAGATAGGAATATTTACCAAAGCCCATATTCCAAATGATGGTCTATTAAATGCTTACTAAACTAAAATGAATTTTCACACAGGGATTATTCATTGACGAAAAATCCCATTAGTAGTTTTCGCTGCATGGTGTGTATTTGAAGACTAAGTAAAAATGCAATTTTCATTACCCAAAAAAAGGTAGGAGAAAGGTAGAAATTTAAACTGGCATCAATTTATTAAGTAACTCTTATAACAGATTTCTTCCTGACTGCAAAAAGTTTCACTATAAATTCTCAGACATACCAATTAGAAAAAGCTAAAACCTCATTGAAAGGGAAGTGATACAAACCCATTACACATAAATTTTCATTATGATGAAATAGGGTTTGGAAAAACAAAATGATTCCTAAATTTTGGTAGGCAGCCCACAAGCAAAGTATGCATGTATGCATGTGTGTGTGTGTGTATGCATCTAAATATGTTTATATTACCTTTGATATAATTTAAAAATTAATGACAATAAATGCTATGCCAGTCATTTTTAAAAATTTATAGCAGATGTCAAAGATGATTGTGTTTTGCCTGCAAACTGCAAAATAGTGACTGAAGTACATCTTACAATTTCAAACTATTGGCTCACAATGTAATACAATTAGCAAATGTACCTTCTCAAATATTTTCCCCAGAGAGGCAAAACTCTAAAGGTAGAAGAGAATAAATTTGTCACTGCAGCTGCCCAGTCCATCTCATATCCACAATTTTCTTTATCATATGTAACTTTTACCTTCTAGGCTATTAGGCAGTCATGTTGGTTTTAATTCAAAAGATATTGTAAATCATTTATCATTGATTAAATGCCCATTGTCCTTCCATTGCCCAAACCTCCCAGAAAGTCCGCTCCACACCCAAATGCCTAGTAAGGAGTTGGGGGAGTGAGAAGAAATCAAGAGGAAGGGACTGAGTTCCATATCAGTTTGGGAACTGGGGTTTGGTCAGTTTGGGACCAAGAGAAGAAAAGAGCTATAGGGGAACAGCATCAGGAACACGGAACAAGGGTCCATAATGACCGCGAGAATTTAAGCCCCATGATTTCAGAGATCTCTTAGGAACAAAAGTTCCTACCACAAGAAACCTAATCATAATCTAAGCCTACTACCCTGGGATCAGTTAGGGTGGCGAGGGGTGCTTCTATAAGCCCATAAGCGCATCTTTAAAAAGACTGGCACTCAATTATTATCCAGGGATTCAATTCCTATAAGAAATTGTTTCTATGGAACATCAGAGTCTATTTGTATCACCTTTCCAGATCTATCAGCCACTCTTTTTATTATGTATTAGAGGGGAAATCTGAAGCATTTACAACTTAGTCTATAACAGGTCAAATGCGGAACTAAAGAGTTTGAACCCAGGTATTCTGACTCCAAACATTGATCGGATCCTCCAAAAGCTCCTCCCCAGAAATAGACAGGAAAAGAAATCTACTCTGTGTAAAACGCTGCTCAGCACTCAACAGATATAAGGATGAATAAAGCAGATTCTGACCCAAAGAAACCAGTACACAGAGGGCCATAGCAGAAGGACCAGGAGGCAACAACAGCAACTGCCCTAAGCACTCAAAACCCAAAGTGGCCACCAACGTACTGAGAATTTCCACGGGTGGAAGCCGTGGTTTTGTGCCTTTGCATCTCCATTGCCTAGAATGACACAGTGTCTCTATATATAGAATGAACAATTAAATGAGAAAATGCTTTGACTACTTTAGCTACTGCAAAGGAAAAGAAGATTGTGTCTTAAAAGGCCAGCTTTTCTCTGCAGGAGAAACCATAAGAATTGGAAAAGCAAAGAAGGGAAGGAAAATAAAAACAGAAGAGACAAGGAGAGGCAGATATTAAAAGTAACAGGGAAAAAGAGCAAGATATGGAAAGCTAGAGGCAGATATGGAAAGCTGAGAAAGCCAAGAGGAGAGGACAGGGAGGAGATGGGGCAGGAAAGGGAACAAGGGTCCCATGGTCCCAGCTACACCCAGAGAGCTTTATCCTACAGGAGTACAAGCTGCATCACTTGGCCTGCTGTACCACATCATGTGCATGCACTGCACAATAGCTCAAGAAGAGTATATACACATATGCTATGATGTTTCCTAAGCACTGTTTGTCTGAGAACTCGTGGTGTACTTCCTAAAGACTATCTGGCATTCTGAGGTTACAACTTTTCTAATTTTACAGTGTTAGAATCAGTCTTCTCTTTGATGAAATCAAGGTGATAACAGACGTTGAGACATCTTATGTGATTTTATTACTGCCCTTACTTACTAAACTTGACCCCCACCTATCTCCCCATACTGGTCAATAAAACCCAAAGTCTTAGAACCACTAGCATATAGCCACATCCTAGAAACATATTTTTTCATTAAAAGATAAAAAGAATTTAAAAGATGAGTAGGCAAACCCCTACCTAACTTGAAAACCATTAGGCAGAATGTGTTATTCTCTAGTGATTTTAGACAAAAGAGGTTTTATTGTTCTTTTAGATAAGGAATGTTGTTAAAATTCAAATCAATTGTTAAAATCTCTGACCTAAGTTAAAAAATCAGGAAAGTAAATCAAAACACAGCAACTGTAGTATGACCTCGTTTTTTAAAATATGGTGTGAGTTTGTGAGCATGTGTACATACGATATATATATCACATAAAAGTCTGGAAATATCTTCAATAAGTTTAATATGGTTATCTCTGAATAGTGAGATTTCAGCCTATTTTTACTTTTTTTCTAAGTAGAAATTACTTCTTCAACAAAATATAAAAAATAAAATAAAGCTGTTTTCACTTTGGAAAAATAAATAGGTAAGAAAAAAATTCCTGAGAAAATAATATTTGTCATCAACTCCATAAAGAAAAAGTGAGTGTTTCTACCATGGCCTGTGGCCTCCTGAGTGAAGGATGGTTTTTCTGCCCTATTTGCTAAGCCTGGTAGACAAGGCTCTCTTTAAATGTGCACTGCTACTTAATACATCAGTTCACATTATTAACATAAAGACACCTTTTCCCAGATAAAGCTTTCAACCTCTAGAATTCCTGCAGGGCAACAGGAAACAGCCAGTAGATTCCTGGGTTACTGTAATATATTTTATGACACTTAATGACTCAGACAACTTCACAGCATTGCAAGTTTTGTTGATTTTTAAAATATATCTGCTGAAAACACATCTCCTATAAAATATATAAGTAAAATATGCATGCTATAAATTATATATTATACATAAGCATATAAAAACTGAATGTCATAATTGGGTGTCTTATAACAAGGAAACTAGCACAAAACACCTTTTAAAAAATATTCTATATACGATATAGTTCATCTTAAAAACAAAATCTTTTAAATACTAGAAGAGTCTTCACCCTAACAAAAATAACAAATCAACATTTCAGTCTGAGAAAGGGATGCATCTGTAAACAAACACCTTCTGAGTCTTTGAGGATGAAGAGATAAACTAGATGCAAAGACCTACCTCAAGGAGCTTGCTGTCAGGGGAACACATAAACAAGTATGAGTTCAATAATATAGTTCAAGAAATATAATGGAATATGTACATAATTCCACAAGGGCATAAAGAATAAAATGGTTGTTCTATCCAGAAGAATAGGATCAGAAAAGTTTCCTAGAGGATTTTCTCAATGAAGTTGTTATTTTCTACAGATGAGTTGTGAAAACATCAATTTCTTTCACTAAGCACCCAGAATTATAGTGTCAAGGGCACTGTCATACAGATATATTAATACAAAGAGCCCATGGAGTGACCTGACAAAGATAAACTGCCATCCAATTATTTCATCGCTCCATATCATTTTTGAGCATTTATTAGCTTCTGTACTAGGTACTGAATAAGACATGGCCCCATCCTCAAGGACCTTCCAGCCCACTGGGGGACACAGACAGGAACAAATCATTACAATATAACTTGATAAGTGCTGTAACAGGGGTGTGTTCAAGGCTATGAGAGCACTGAAAGCGACAAAGTTAACAACACATGAGGGCTAGCGAAGGCTTCAGAGACAAGGAACCACGTGCAAGGTCTGAAAGACAAAAGTGATCTTTTGCTCAGTGGAACTTTCTGAGGCAGTTCGATGATGTATCAGGGGCTGAACAAGGTCCACTGGAATATGACCTCATCTAATCCCTATGATCCCTATGAAAACCCTATGAAATGAGTATTGCTCCCATTTTCTAGTGTGGTTCATGTGGTTAGAGTTAGAAGTAACTTGCCCAAAGCCCAACAAATAAGAGGTGGTGAAGGTAGGTTTTGAAAACAGATCAAAAGTCTTTTCCCAGAAGAGGTGACATGCATAAGGCTTACTGTGATCTCTATCTTGGCCCACTGGATCTTTAGCTTCCTGAAACCTGATCTCTTTGGGGATCTCTTGAGATCTCCTATATGCTCATATATTTTCAGCATACTTATTCTATATCAGCAGGCATTTATAATTCACTAAAACTGTCTCTATTTCGTCTACTCTAAAAGAAACTCAACCCTACATTAGACACGTTGCAAAGGAAAACTCAACACTTCACATTTTCAATAACTTGAAACACAAAAGTTTGCATATAGATAGACATCTGTTTGCTACCTGGTGCAATACTCAGACAATCCATTGAAAACTAACAGGGGTATATGAAGTGAAAACATGGTATAGAATGGCCACAACATCTTTACAAGCCTTTGATCTAGATGCTTCCTACCTATGCACACAAATTTGGTATTTTCCCTACATCCTTCTGGAAAATGTCTGTGCTAATGGTTGGAAGTCATCAGTACAGTACACAACTTTGTTTGTAGGTCTTCAACTATCAATGGGTAGAGAGGAGAAATTTTATCTTCCACATGCAAAGTGAAATGTCACATCTTATAAAATTCAGACTTTCAGAGACCACACCTCTTAGGACCCATATTCAACCCACTGGATCTGTCGTCGTATAAGTCTCTAACCATGAGAGCATGTTGATGAGTGCAGAATGATCTTTTCCTCCAAATCACAACCAAAGCATGCATTTTTAAATGGCCCCACAAATGATCTTCTGAAATAGCTGCCCTTACCAAGAAAAACTGCTCAGTTGACAGAGGTTACACCGTTGTCCTCTGTGAATTTACCAGATGTATGTCTCACACTCAACTATTTTTGTTATTGTAATTAAACTACCAGGAAAATAGAGTCTACGAGTTATTTCTTTATGCAGTCAGTCTTACGGTATGAATCAATGCATTTCTTTGCCTTGTATATTTTATGTAAATAGATTTTTATAAAGCCACACACTTATAATAGAGTTTCAGGAATAACTGCCCCACCCACTAGCACATAAAATCAAACAACTGGCAGTAAGGTATGTGATGCTGTACTTAGTAAAGATTAATAGGCTGTAAATGTAAATCAGAGGACCAGGAAAGAATACAGCTATAAAAGCTGACAAAAGGACAAGAGAAAGACAGTTTATCTTGGCTAGGTAACTGCTGTGTGCCAGCCGTTGTATCTGATCATTTACCAATGTTATTATACAGCACTAGGTGGAAAATAATTTCCATCCTCTCTCCCATGATCTACTAACTATATGATTATTGATCTGTGTTTCCCAAACTGTATGCCAAGGTAGCCTAGGTCATCATTGCAAACTCACAGCAACACTGCATGATATTTTAAATTTTCAAAGAAATCACAGGAATACTCAACATCTGTCAGATACTGCATGAACTGCTAGCTCAGAGTGGTTTTCAGATTCAACATTACATCACACTATTTTCCTTTCAATGACATGTCTTTGTGAAAGGGGAAATTCAGCAGTTGCTGCGAATAAAATGAAAATGCAGCACAACAATAAATGTGAGACAGAAAATGAGGGTGTGGTGGTATCCAATCTTTTTCAAGATTTGAGAAGTTGTGTAGTACCCTCGGCACACACATCCCATTAGTAAGTAATCAGAGGTATGTAAGAATGAAATAAAAATAAATATATTTTTCTTTCAACTTATCTGTATTATTTTTCCCAAACAGCTACCAAGTTTGTCAGGGTATAAATACAAATGAGGTTGTTTAAAACTAACTACGTAAAGCTGTTAGAGGTTTGTTGGTTTTTTAGTTTTTGTTTTTTTTTTTGGCCTAGGTGTGGCATGAAAAAAACCATTGAAACACTAAAGATGCCATAAACTGACAATGTTTGGGACCTCTGTTTTAAATGAATTCTAACCTTCCAAGTCAAAGGACAGAAGGCTGGACTGATGATCTCTAGAAGTTTCACCTCGTTTTCTGAGCTGGTTTCTAACGTGACTAATAAAAAGGCTATCTGTGATTATAAAAAATCATTTTATGTTATCAGTATAATAGAAAGATACGTAAATTGTTACCATCTACATTTCTCTACCATTACATTTACATTCCTCATCTTCCATTCTGTTTCATGTGCCTAAATATGATGATTATGTTTTTAAGCAATTGTATAATGATTATTTCATATTATGGAAGAATAAATTATATCTATTTTTTCTAGAATCCCCTCTTTCTGGCAAATTTTCAATTGCCACATGCAGAAATACTACTAGATAATAATCTTCATAGGGTTTTTTTTAGATGAATTTTCTTTTATATTATATATCTAACCTGCAGGTAGACTGTCATGGTTTTCTCTTGTACTCGACAAGAAGAAACTGAGATCCTACATGTTTGTGATGGGTTGGAACTGTATGTAACCCAGAAAATTGTGTTCTTAAAGCTAACCCATTCCTGTGGGTGTAAAGCTATTGTCAGCAGACCCTTCTGATGATGGTACTTCAGTTAAGACATGACCCAGGGTGGGTCTTAATCCTCTTACTGGAGTCCTTTGTAAGAGAATGAAATTCAGACAAAGTTTGAGAAGAGCCATGGAAGCAAGAAGCTGAAAGCAACAAAACCCAGATAAGAAGGGACATGCTTTAGTAGCATATGAGTGGAATCTCCTGACCTGAAGCAACTTGCTTATATATGCCCATGTTCATGTTTGCCATAACCAATGGTAACTTACTAATAATTTTCCAGCCATGGTTAATGATGTTATTGTAAATCTCAATAGCTAATGTGTCAGGATTATTAAACTAGTGTTTTATTACAATTGTAAAGGCAGAATTGAAATAAGATATCTGCCAGTGTGAAATAGTTTTGACAAACTAGGCAGAGCTTAAGCTCTTCTCAACAAAGTCAGGTGATACACAAAAAGAAAAGAAAAATCAAAGTTAAGGTAGGGAGATGTGTTGTTGAAAAAAAAAGAAGGTGACGGTGTTTGATTTTTTTTAAAAATCTGAACAACTACTCTAAGAAAAAGCACCTTAGATCTTTCAGGAGAAAACCAGCTTCTCCAAAAAGGATTCAGAGGGCTGGACATGTCTGCATCTGTAACAAAGTTTTGTTAACAGAGTGGACCAAATACGCTTTGAAGGAATGAGTGTAAAATAAAGACTGTGAAAAAATAAAGTACCGTATTTTCCAGAAATGCATTATTCCATCCTACAACTCCCTAATCACCCCATCAATGTGACATCCAAGGACAGAAGCAGAAAGGAGAGGGTTTAAGGATCAGGACTTGGAGGCAGAAAGATCCAAGTTTGAACTGCAGCTGTATATTTAAAAACTGTGGGAGGCCCAGCAAATGATGAAACCTCTCCAACTTTAGATAGAAATGTAAAATACCAACCTCACAGGGTGCTGTGAAGACTGAATGAGGGCATGCAGGTAGGAGACTTACTACCAAAGCCAGCACTGAGCATGCATTTTATCAGCACCTCATGACCTCAACTAACTTCTAGCTGCTAAAAACACAAAAGCTAATTCCTCTCCTTTAACTTTGTCTAAAAATGTCTTCTACTTACCAGAAATTCCTGCCTTAACATCCCTCAGTCATCCCAAAGGAAGCATGATTAAAGCAAAGCTCACATTTCTTGAGAACCAACAACTTGACTTGTGTCACTAAATTCATTTGTCTCATTTCCCACCCTTACAGCCTTGAAATCATCCTAGACTCTTGCTCTCTCAGTCATACCCAATCCATCACCAGGATCTATCAGACCTTTGCCATTTGGCTCGCATGACTCCTTTTCTTCCCATTCCCACTTCCTGAAGCCCAGGCCCTCATCTCCCCGCAGCTGGATACTCTAATACTTTCTTTATTGATCTCTTTGCTTTTGGCTTCTTCCCAGCTAACCTATCTTACCCACAACCTATAGATAGCATGGTCTCCTATAACTTTATGCCATACATCACTTTCTTCTTCCGTTTCAAAAATCAGTTCCAATAAGAGCTCTGACATTTATTAAAAGAACTGTCTCTACTCAGGGTCACTGCCCATATGGCTCCCTTGTGTGAATCAGAAAAGTCACCTTCCTCGAGATGCTTTATTTCCTTTTGCTGGGAAACTGAGCTAGGGTACTGATTTTGTGAAAGCATGCTGTACTGGAGCTATATGCCAAAATGCTACTCTATAAATACAAATCTATTATGTGATTAAACGATGTCCATCAGATGAACCCAATGTGAGCAATCAGACCTAAGAGTGCTACCTTCATTCCCCTTGGCTGTCTTCCATTACCAACCCCCCCATGCCCCCATCCCTCACCTGTCATCCACGCCATCCAAATGAAACAAAAGTCACCAATGACTTCCCAATCGCCAAATCTTATGATTGATTTTTTTCTTCTCTTCTTATTTCATTGCTCCATTATTCTGTACTACCATCACTGGCTTTTTCCATGGCTTTCAGGACACCACCTCCTCCTGGATTTCTTCCTACCCCTTTGAAGTACTGTGTCACAATTTCACTCACTTAGCTCCTGCCCTTGCTGTTCTGGAAATGTCACTCCTTGGAGTTCTATCCTTGGCCTTCCTTTTTCACCAGATATTAATCTCATTCCTGGCTTCAGTGATTCCCAAATAAGCCCAGGTGTCCCATCTGCACTCCCCACTGAAACTGCCTATGATATTTTTCCTCTAACATATTGCAAACCGAAATCCGTATGCAAAAACATAGCCAAAATATCCCAC
>JAQZBX010052911.1:0-10838 GCA_029593785.1 Cabassous unicinctus | reverse complement strand
TGGCCAAGAGCAAATCTTGCATATTCTTCTCTGCCCAGACTCTTTTTTCTCTATGGCAAAAGTGTTCTGGCTGAGCCTAGAAAGGATTGCACAGCGTTGTTGATTACACTGAGATCCATCTCACCAGGGAAGGTCAGACTCTCTGGGGGAAAGCTTCTCCACCAACAGAATCTGCAACCTCTTGGTACATCTGCTCTTCAATTCAGTCTAGTCTCTTCCACTGGACGAATTCAGTCTAGTCTTTTCTGCTGCTTCCAGAGGAAGAACTTCCTTGCCAATGACAACTTTAGATTCTCCTTAGTGTCTCAGGGTGGTCGGCTACACTGCTAAACATTAATACAATAATAGGATTCTATTACTATTATGCTAAGTAATTAATATCATTATGAAAACTAAAGCCTTAAGAAAGTGAAAATTATGATGTGTAATTTATTGTGAAGGTATCTCATTGTTAAAATTTAACTCTTTCTCACTCAGGGCTTGTGTTGATTCCAAACTCTTTGGTATACATCTGCCATTTTAATATTATATGATTATGTCATTTACGTTGTTCTTACCTCACAGAAAGATAAAACTGGTTGTTACTTTAAATAATTTTTCAAAATCAGTATTATTTTAAAATTTAGACGAATAACAAATATATAACATTTATTTGATGTTCTGTGTAAAACAGTGTAACCTCATTGCAGGAAATTTGGAAAGCTAAGATAACCCCACACCCGCATATATAATTAATATTTTAATTTTAACTTTAATTTTATTTTATTTTAGGAGGTACTGGGGATTGAACCCGGGACCTAGTAAATGTGAAGCAGGTGCTCAACCACTGAGCTACACCTGCTCCCCTAATTAATATTAATGTTTAGGAATATGGCTTTCTTGCATTTACTCTTTCTCTTTATGTCTTTTTATTTTGGGTATATAAATTGAATATTAATTTGCATTCACACTATTTTATTATTATTCCAAATTTTATTTAGAAAAATGTCAGAAATTTGGAAGGTAATTTAAATGGCTGTATATAAAACCTTATGAATATATTCATACTTTATCATTTGACATGTAAACTTTTTTTCACATTTTATTACTAAAAATAATGCAGCATTGAATACTCATGTACATGCCATCTTTGTTCTCTGTGTTGCAGTTTGGGTTCCTGGGGAAGTAGATTTTTTAGATAGATTTCAGCACAGGAAGTTGATAATGGAGAGCTTTCAGGACCAATATCTGTGTAATGCAGGGGTTCTTAACCTATTTTGTTCCATGGACCCCTTTGCCAGTCAGATGAAAACCACAGACCCCATCTCAGAATGTATAGGCAGATAGTTTTATGACACTCAATTAGTGTCAGGTCTAACAACTACTGTAATTTTAAAGTATGAATGACCATAAGCGATTTTTCAAGATATGCAACAACTATAATGTGATATGAAATGAATGCTACTGTAATTTATTACATGCATTCGTAAGTAAAGGAAATGCTAGATTTCAGTTAGAGGTCAGAGAAAATAAAGATAATAAATTAACTTTTTTCAATCCAAGCTCATGGACCCCCTGGAATCTTTCCCCAGACCCCTTGGGAGGTCCGTCAGCCCCTGGTTAAGAACCCCTGGTGTAATGGAATGTATGGAAGCAGGATTGGGCAGAGGGAGAAGTTGTGTCTGGGATGCTGCACCATAAAGGCCTTAGCTGGCCCCACCCAGCTCTGAACCTGGTGTGGTCCATCAGATGGTATCAGGCTGGGGAAAAGGGTCTGAGACTTTATTCGCTCATGTCATCCAGTCCTAGTAAGCAGGCTGCTCGGTACAGGAGTGTGGTATGACTGTGAGCAAAAGGACATTACTCAGTGGAAGCATTTTCCAAGGAACACTGAAAGCTTGCTGTTGGCAGCATTGCCAGCAAACAAAAAAAGAAAAGAAGAAAAGAAAAGAGAATAAGACCTTCTAACCTGAATGGGGATCTCAGTGGCCCATCTCAAGGGCCACTAGATCTACTTATTTCCTTTGGATAGTATTTTATATTTTGTGTGGCTGCTTTAAAAAGTTTTCAAGCTTTTTACTACACATTGCCAATTTTTTCTCTAGAAAGTTTAAATGAAATTTAATTCCCATCAGTAATGCCTGAAAGTGTCCCTACGTAGGTATTTCTCATTTTCATTAGAGAATGAGGATTCCCACGTTGGAAGTAGTGATGAAGATAGAGCTCCCTTACTAGTGGAGCAACTAAAAATATTGGGGAATGAACGATGGACTAGGGTAGACTTACTGTTATTCTACTATAGACTTATTGTTATTCTAGCAATGGAAGAACTTTCATCATTGATGTGGAGACAGTAACCAAGGGAGGTTCTGAGGGGAGGGAGAGAGAAAAATAGGTGCATTATGGGGACACTTTTGAAAAATTGGAATTGTCCTGAATAACGTTGCAATGAAAGATACAGGCCATTATATATCTTGTCATAACTTACAAAATTGTGTAGGAGAGAGTTTAAACTATAATGTAAACTAAAACCCACACTTAGTGGCAATGCTCCAATATGTATTCATCAGTCGTAACAAATGTACAACACTGATGAAGGATGTTGCTAATGTGGGAAAGTGTGGGATAGGTAGGCAGTGGGGCATATGGGAATCCCCTACATTTTATGTAACATTTATTTACTCCAAGAATCTTTTTTAAAAATTTTAAAAAAGGATTTATGTATATGATATACTCTTCCCAGCCTCTTTTGCGGCTATGACATAGCCATGGCCAAGGCTCTGTCTTTCAGTTACCTCGTCCTGGACCTTAGAATCAAGAGTTTGTAATAGAAAGAGGCAGGGAATATGGAGCTTCTCTTTGGTAATAAAGGATATTGCAATAAGATTGAGTTCCTCAGGAAGCCATAACGGTAGGAACTACTACTGGTTCAAGGTGATCCAGTCCCAAAGGTGTCAGCAGTTTCAGTTGAACAGGGATGGGAATGAGACAAGTGTTTTGCATTTATCAGTTCTGCTGCATTAAGATATGGGCTGGAATTCCTGATTGCACAGCCACTCAGCCTGGTTCTCTAGTCCTCTGGCTGAGTCCTTCAGCTCCCTAATATCTTCTTCATATGTTTATTTTCTGCTTAAAACAGCTGGAGATAATTTCTGAGGCTTCACATCCACACTCACGTTAACATTGTTTTAATCCTAACTGATTTTATAGCCAATGCAATGCTATTTACTTTTTATCATAGTTTGCACTCCTTTGAAAGCAAACATATTTTTAAATTGACAGTTTTACTCTATTCCTAGTATTATAGAATCTTGTTTTTAAATCAAAGTTATTGCCATCTCTTCTTAGTAAGAACTATGTTCAATTGTTCTTTCCTAGAACTACCAAACATCTGGATCAGTTCAATGTTGAAATCCTAGGGGTGTAACTCTTGTGGGAATAATTAGTTAAGTAAAGGCATCTAAGTGCAAAGCAAGGTGATGATAACATGAATGTAGCTAACTGTCCCTCCAGATTTTGCAATGAATTTTGAGGAAGAAGGTTTCAGCCACTGAACTGCAATTTTTTTGCATTTTCTCATAGAAATGCAAGCCAAGTGTTATGACTCAGAAGGTAGCACTTTTTCATTGTAAGTTAGTGTATGTGATTAATTTTGCCTTATAAATTCTTTAGTGCTGGGAAATAGCTGTCTGAGATTTGTGTGTCCTTTGGGGAATGCTGTTGCTCTAATTGGAATGGAATCTGCTGGAGATTTGAGGCAGAGATTCCTTTAGTGCAAATGGAAAGCTAAAATCTCAGATGGGGAGCAAGGGAAAGTCAAGAAAAGCTTTAGTGGAAATAGAGGAAAGAATAAGAATTTAAAAAAATAAAATTATGGTGCAGGAAGGTAGATAATGCATAGGGATGAAAGATGAAAACGGGCAATCGCCCTGGCTCTGCCAATAACTATTTATTTAGCCATAGGCAAATAATTTTAAAAAATTGGGGAATCCTTTAATTTCTTCATTTGTAAAATGGAATTAACAATACATAATCTGCCTATTAGAGTGTAATTTACTGACCCTGAGCTCAAGCTATGTGTCCAAACGCAGAATACTCCATTCCAGCCCCTGCTGTTTTCACACTCCAGCCGAACCATAGAACAATCTCTTCCCCAACAATAAGGCAGTCCTCAGAAAGTTGCTCCCTTCCCTGAGAACAGCAAGCATGGTGCTTTTCCACCTCATATCTTCATGCCCCTCTCCACCCCCACCCAACTCTGCCAGTTCAAAAGGTACTCCCCAGCTCAGTCAGATGGGCTGAGGTCTCTCTTCAGACCCCTGCCATGCCGGCAACCTAATAAACTCCTGCCTGAATCTTGGTCTGTCTCTGAGCCTCATTAACCTGGGACCTAACACTGCTACTCTCCAAAGAGGGTTTCCTAAGAAATATGCAAACGCAGTATGAAAATATAAATAGAAAAAAGAGAAAAGAAAGACATTCCCGTGATTTAGAAAGGAAGATAATGTGCATTGTCAATGACCTATCCCAAGGATGACTCCATAGTTGAGTTTGCCAATGCTGAGTCTCTCTCTGTGCAGGCTACTGTCTTTGTGTGTGTGTCACATGTCTCTGATCAGGTAATGAGATTTGGGGAAAGGTTTACAGTACATATGTCATTGGTCTCTACTTTTCTTCAAAACTTTTATTCTCCTCTGAGGTGCTTTTAGAATTTGCCTCCATATTCCTATTAAATTTCTTCCTTTAACATTAAGTCTTGATCTCAAATAAAACTGGGTTAAAAAGTTAAAAACAGTCCCAGATTTGAAACTGCCATGTTCAATGATCCTAAATTTATATTTTGGGGAAACCAACGAACACTTACTTCACCAAGCTATTAGAATAAATGAAATACCAGCCAGTTCCAAATTTGATGATTAGAAAATAATATCAGGATATCATAGGGTAACAACGAAGGTTTACATTTATAGAGTGCAATATGATTTATACATTTGTGCATATGTGATTTCATTTAATCCTTGTAACTGCTACTCGATGCATACAGAGACCAGTATTATTATTATTATTTTTCCCAATTATTTTCCATTTTATTCTGTTTATATGTGTACCTGGAAGCATCTGTGTTGTTTTTCCAGGTTAGGATCACATTGGTTGAACTGATGAAAACAGCTTCAATGTCAAACACAGGACTGGGCTTCACCTTAAACATTATTTCCAAAGAAAAACATAAACTTTTAAAAAGAAATGTAAGATTGAAGTCATTTCTTTATGTCTACACTCTAGAAGTGAATTTTACAACCATAGAGTTTCATTTCAATTTATTTGTCTCCTTTTAACAAAATGCATTTAAATAAACATATATTTATATGTACGTATGTGTATTAGGGTAACAGAAGGCTAGCTTTAGAAATGAAGTAAAACTGGTAGAGTTTGGCCGTGTTGGCTGTGACCCGAATGGACTCTACCAAGCCAAATCTCCCTGCTTCTCTCCCTGCCTCCATGCTGGTTGACTTTGCATTAAAGCTTTTTCTTTTCTCTCAGTGTCATAATACTGGTCTCCAGGATGGAGGCAGGAGTCACGGCTCAAATATGTCTCCCCAATCTGAGTTAAGGGAGATTTTTTGGGGGATGGGAGGTGAGAGGTGGGGAGAGAAGCAGGGAGATTTGGCTTGGTAGCGTCCATTTAGTTAATTATAGAGCTGTGCATTTATGGTAGAGTGGATTTTAGACCACGTCTTCTTTATTGAAGGACTTCTCATATTTGATTTGCTTCTGATGTTTCCCCTTCTCTTAATCTTGGTTCCGACCGAGGTGACTTCTGTTCCTGGTGTTTCAAAGATCATCTAAAGGACAAGAGTCAGTGTTTTCTGTGCATGCCCAGGTTATATGACCTACAAGCTGAGAAGAAAAGTTTACAGAAACAGAGGCTACCCCCCCTACAGACTGGTTTTGGCCTGCCCACAGTTTCAGAACAATCCTAGAAGTAAGAATCATTGTCCTCATTTTACAGATGAGAAAACTGAGATGAGGACGAGAAGATGTTATTTTTCTCTTGCTCATGCAGGTAATAAGTGCTGGAACAGGGACTCAAACTCAGCCATTCTGACTCCAGGTGTTAGCTTCTTCCATGCAACCATACTGCCTTCAACAAAACAATTTTTAAAGCAGAAAGGCACATTTAATACTATAGTATTAAAAACTGAAAGTAGGTAGATTATTTTATCTCCAGATACAATTTGTTTTATATAATATTTCAAGTAAAAATATATCTGATGTTGGAACCAAATCTTATTTTTCACTCCTGAAAATGACTTCTCAGGTTTTTTTCCCTTCATTCTTTTTTTTTTAAGGTTCTGGAGCTGAGGATTGAACCCCGGAGTTTTGTATGTGGGAAGCTGGTGCTCAACCACTGAGCCACATCAGCTTCCCTGAGTTGGTTTTTTCGTTTGTTAGTTTGTCTTTTTCTTTTTTTTTTTGCTTTGTTTTTAGGAGGCACCGGGGACCGAGCCCAGGACCTCCCATGTGGAAGCAGGCACTCAACTGCTTGACCCACATCCCCTCCCTGCCTTCATTCTTATGAGTAGTAGTTAGCACAGAGCCTGAAAAATGGTAAGTACTCAATAACTCTTTTTTTTTTTCTTTTTTTTAAATCTACCATCAGGATTCTGGACTTAGGCTTTTTGCAATTCACTCTTACTTTTTATTTTCATTTCTTCTTTAATTCAAATGTTTTTGAAGTCCCAATTGACTGTGTTGACACTGAAGATAGAAATTTGCCTCTTTCCCTGCTGTCCAGAGACTCACAGCCTAGTTCTAATGACTGACATAAGTAAATATAGAATAGAAATAAAATAATGGCTCATGTAGAGGTAATATGAGTACAAGGAAGCAAGAAGGAAGTGTTTGTCAGGGGAGCTTATGAAAAGATTCCCAGAAGCGATACAACTTAAATCTTAAATGATAAGCAGTTTATCAGGAGGAGAATGAGGAAATGGTCATTCAAAAGAGATAACAGAGTTAAACACAGCATGTATGAAACCATGATTCTAGATAGTATACAGAATATTCCGAAACTGGAAGAAGTTTCTCAAATCTAGACTGAACCAACATTTTTCATTCACTTATTCTTGAATCTATTTATTTTTATATACTATCCTTCATTAAACATATACATACATTTGTGCATAAACAAATTGAGGAGGTTTAGAAAAGTATAACACAAAAAGAAAAATAAGCAGTTAAGAAAATTAGAAAACAAGAAAGCAAGAAAGATATGGGAATAATAAGGCCATAGGTTAGATGAGCCCAGTGAAATTTGATATACATTCTTATATGTTCAATCACTATGAGCTCCAAGTTTACTCTAAACTTTATAAAAACTAAGAAAAAAGTAAACAAAAGAAGTAAACAGGACTAATATGAGATTCACAGTGAAAATATCAATCAGGAAAGAAGGGGGAAATCAAAACATTCATAGGTGAAAGAAAATTAAGAGATTTTGTCATCAGGACCAACCTAGAAATAATGGCTAAAGGAAGTTCTCTAATCAAAAAGTGAACAAAGAAATAATAGTGAAACATCAGGAAGAATACAGAAAACAAAACTATGAATAAATACAATTGACAAATTTCCTTCTTTTGAATTTTTTAAACTATGGTGATGGTTGAGGCAAAAATGACACTGATGAAGTTCTAAATATATGTAGAGGGTATACATAAGGTAACTATTATAAATAGGAAAGAGTAAAGAAATGTAAAGTGAGATAATATTTCTACACTTGAACTGAGAAATAATCTGTGATATTTTATGTATATACAAGTTGTCTATATATAATGTAAGACCTAGAGAATTCACTATGAAAGCTATACAAAGAGATACACTCAAAACACTATTGATAAATCAAAATGGAATTCAAAAATGTTCAGATAATTCACAAGGGGGCCATGAACTCTATTGTAAATGAAGGAATATAGCTCATAGTACAATTATAAAGATGTTCATTCATGAATTGTAACAAATGTACCACAATACTAAAGCAAGGTGTTAATAAATGGGTGGTATATGGGCACTCTAGATTTTTACGCATGATTTTTCTGTAAACCTACCACTGCTCTAATAAATATACATATATAACAAGATGGAGGGTTGAAAGTTAAAAGATGAAAAATACATGTCATGCAACATTCATTTATAAAAACAAAAATGACTATAATAATATCATATAAAGTACACTTGAAATTTAAAAAATTACCAGATAGAGAGCGGCATTATATAATGATAAAATTGTCAACAAGAAGGCATAGTAACCCTAAATGTGTATGAACTAAAAATCAGAGCTTCACACTGCATGAAGCAAAAACTGATTAAAATCAGGGAAAGTAGATGAATACATAATTTTATTTGGGGACTTCAATGACCCTTTCTTGACAACTGATAGAAAAACTAGGCAGAAAATCAATGTGGTTATAAAAAAACTCAACAAAAATCTCAAACAACAGTATATTATTGATATTGATAAAACACTCCATCCAACAACAGCAAACTATGAATTCTTTTCAAGTGTACATGGAATATATGTTAAGATAGACCATATTGTGGGCCATAAAATAAAATGCAACAAATGAAAAAGAACTGAAATCATGCAGAGGTGTATTCTCTGACCCCTATGGAATCAAATTAGAAATAAAAAACAAAGAGAATAAGAAAGTCTTTAAACACTTGGAACTTAAACAACACAGTTCTAAATAATTTATGGGTCAAAGAGGAAGTCTCAAAGGAAATTTAAAAAATACATTGTACTAAATAAAAAGGAAAATACAACCTATCAAAATGTGTGGGACATCTAAATCAGTGCTGAGAAGGAAATTTATAGCACTAAATGCATATATTTAAAAAGAAAAAAGCCTCAAATTAATGATCTAAGAGCCACATCAAATATTTAGAAAAAGAACAAAATGAACTCTAAGCAACAAAAGGAAGATAATAATAAGCAAGAGTAAAAATCAGTGAAATTGAAACAGAAGAAAGCAATAAAGAAAATCAATGACACAAGAGCAGATTCTTTGAAAAGATCCCCAAATTTGAGATATCTCTAGCAAGACTGATAAAAATTTTGAAAAATAAGTAATACATTTTCAGCATCAAGAATGAAATAGGAGATATCACTACAGACTCTGCAAGACATCTGATACTAAGGGAAAATTACAAACAACTTTAAACAATCACATAAATTTGACAACTTAGAGGAGATGGATCAATTCCTTGAAAGACACAAACTTACGCAATTCACCAAACATTAAATTAAAATTTTGGATAACCCTATAGCTATAAGGAAATGAAATTCATAATTAATAACGCTCACAAAAAAATCTCCAGGCCCAGAATGTTTTACTGGAGAACACTACCAAGCATTTAAAGAACAATTAGCACTAATTCTGTACAATCTCTTGTGTAGAAAAAGAGGGAAGTTTTCCAGATTTATTTATGAAGCTAGTAATACCTTGAAATCAAAACCAAAGGCTAATATCCCTCTGGAAAATGTATGCAAAAATCTCTAATAAAATAATAGCAGATAGAACTCTGGAGAATTTATTCTAGGGATCCAAGTTTAGGTGAATACTCAAAAATTAATCAATGTGATACATCATATTAATAGGCTAAAGAAGATAAAACACATCATCATATCAGAAAAGGGACTTGACATAATTTGAAACACATTCATAATAAAACTCTTAGAAAAATATGAATAAAAGGAAACTTCAGCTTCAGAAGAACATTTACATAAATCCTATAGCTAAAATTACACTTAATTGTCAAAGACTTTCCTACTATAATTGGAAACAAGTTATGGATGTATGCTCTTACAGCTTTTATTCAACAATGTGCTGGAAATTCCAGCCAAAGAAATTAAAATAAAATAAAATAAAATAATATGTAAACAAATCAGAAAGGGTAAAATAAAACTCTTCCTATATGCAGTTGATATGATAGTCCATGTAGAAAATCCCAGGAAATTTACTAAAATGCTATTATTAATAAGTGAGTTCAGTAAATTTGCAGAATATAAGATAAGTGTGTACTATACCCACTACGAGTCCCTCAAAAAAGTTGCTTTTTGAGATATCTTTAAAATTTTTATTTATTTTTTGTCATTTTTAACTTATAAAAGTAATATTGCAGAGGGTTAAGAAAAATTCAAACACTACAGGAGAAGAGTCGGTAAAAAGTGAGTCTTTCATCCCAGTGCCTGATCTCTTTCCCCAAAGAAATATCCAATGTCTTCTATATAATTAACCATAAATTTGTGTAGAAATGAGCATATATGTTGCAGAATAAAGGCTGCAGTTATTAAATTGAAGTTTTTCCCCATTGCCCTGACTTTTATCTCTCTCTCTTTGAGAACTTCATCGCCCCTTAGAGCCATTCATTTGCCCCAGGGAAGACCAAAAGAACCCATAGAAAACAAGGGTCGATTGAGTGTGTATTTGTGGTTGTAGTTAACAGACTAGATTAAAAAATGGAGGACATTTACTGGCTCATGTAACTGAAAAGTCCAAAAGGAAGACAGATTGTCCTACATGATTTTTTTGTTTGTTTTTAAAAAATTTTTTTTTCAAAGAAGCTTTAGATTACATAAATGTTACATGAAAAATATAGGGGATTCCCACATGCCCTTCTCCCTCCCCCCTCCCACACTTTCCCACATTAACAACATCCTTCATTAGTGTGGTACATTTGTTACAATTGCTGAACACACATTGAAGCATTGTTACGAACCATGGACTATAGTTTACATTATAGTTTACACTCTGCCCTGCACAATTTTATAGGTTATAACAAAATGTATAATGGCCTGTATC
>JAQZBX010052910.1:0-19015 GCA_029593785.1 Cabassous unicinctus | reverse complement strand
AGCGAACCCGGGGCCTCTCATATGGTAAACGGGTGCTCTATCCATTGCGCCACACCCGCTTCCTGCCGTGAGGTTGCTGCATCAGCCCACCGCACCGCTCAGGCCGGCGTGCCCTCACAAGGAGGCCTCGGGACGCGAACCCGGGCCTCCCATATGGTAAACGGGGGCTCTATCCACTGAGCCACACCCGCTTCCCTATCATAGAATCTTAAGTCTGGAAGAGACCTTAAGGACCACCTGGTGTCTAATCTATTATCTGTGATTATGTATCCTTTACCTGCTACTTGAAAACTCTCTATCCAATCTTTATTTACACAATTTTAGTGTTAAGAAACACACTATTCCCCTACATTCTTCCTGTTAAAGTGTTCTTTTTTTCTGAATTGAGTTGAAATACATCATGCCTTAATTTCCCCCAGCTGGTCTATATCTAGCCCCCCAACCCCACCTGTTAAATCTGGCATCACTCACCCGTCTCTTTTAGCACTCCAGCCATACTGCTTTTCTTTCTTTTTTCTTCAATCTGCTAAGCTGCTTTCTACTTTAGGATCTAGAATGCTCTCTCCAAACCCCTCCTTTTTCCTGACTCCCCTCCAGAAAAGTAATTATCATGACAGTGTTTGGTTAATATGTCTCTCTCCTACTAGAATATAAGCTCCATAAGTGTATGTACATGGTGGTTTTGTTCAATGTTAAATACTTATCACCTAACATAATATCTGGCACAGAGTGAGCTCATTGTAGGGTTTTGTTAAATTGTGAATGAATGAATGGATGAATGAATGAATGAAAGTCAGTCAGCCAGCCAGCCCTTTGGGTCCATAGAGAAGTAGTGAAGATCACTTCCACTGGAAGGTCTCTCAAATACCTGAGGAGGCCCATTACACCCTTCATTTTTCCCTTCTTTAAAGGAGGCCAGGAGTAATATGGGAGGGTGAGGCCAGCTATACTGGGTAGGTGCCTAGCAAAGGAGCAGGGCAAACATACAGATCATTTCATAACTTTCTTTAGGGTTAGTCCTGGAGAGACACTCCTATGTGGTCACAATTCCACTGACAGCTGCTCCTGGAAGTGAGTTGTATTATACAGCTTATTCGTGAAATTGGTTTTAGAGTCAGACATAGAAATACCATAAATGTTGCCTCAGGTTAATCTTAAAAAAATTCACCTCCGAGGTTAATACGATGTTAGTAATATGATCAAAGAAAGAAAATGCTGGGGGAGCCATCACAATTAACAAACTGTAACACTGCTCATTAGCCATCAGTTCATGATGAAGTTTGTATTTCCTACATCTAGGTATTGGCACCTTTCAATAAATAGGTAATGCAATTAAATGTGATTGACTGACTGACTCTATAACATTAAAGTCAATTAATGACAGTCGTTGAAAGGGAAAGTCTAAGGTCATGTAGATTACTAGAAGAAACGCTGAAAAATGTAAAATGGGATTGTATAGCATAATAAAATCACATGTGAAATATGAATATGGGTAAGACTGCTTTTCTTTGAAACTGAACTAATTTATGTTAATATTACAAGATGTCGAGACAAAAAAAACCTCATTATGCTAAATTAAAGAAACCAGACACAAAAGTACTACATATTGTATGATTCCGTTTATAAAAAATGTAAATATAAATCAATTTATAAAGATGAAATTAGATTAGTGGTTATGTAAGGCTGGGGAAGGATAGAGGGAATGAGAGGTGATTGCTAAGGGTTGTGGAGTTTTTCTTTTTGGAGTAATGAAATTGTTCTAAAAATTTTCATTGTGATGAATGCACAACACTGATCATAAAAGCCATTGATTGTACATTTTGGATAGATTGTATGGTATGTGAATATATATCAATAAAACTGCTTTTAAAAGAGTCAATTAGAAAAAAAAAGTCAATTAGCTGCAACTGTCAAAACTCATCAAATTGCATACTTAAGATCTATACATTTTATTGCATGTAAATTATAGCTCAACAACAACAAAAATTCTTTAAAAAAAGTCATACAGAGAAATACAGAACTTGGAACCTAAACTTAAATAAATTAATATCTATATGTGTAGAGAAAGTATATGTGCATAAAAGCACTGTCTAACCCACTGCTAACTCACTGCCTGAGCTTGGGTAAGAAACAGCCTCTTCAAGGGCCTCAGTTCCTACACCTGTAAAATAGGGCTTTACTAAAGTTAATGAATTACTTAAATAAATAATGGTAACTGTGGTACCTATCTTTCTCATAGGTCTATTGGAGTTAATGAGAAAATACATTTGAAGCATTTTATGTCTGGTTTGAGCACAATATATAATGAATAAACAGAGGCTATGCATCCTTGACTCTCATTAGGAAGATATGTGCCTTGAGCACCAACACTGAGGAAGAAAAACATCTTTCTGTAGAAAGCTAGAGGCAAGCTAGAATTTGCTATAGCCTGAAGTTTTCTTACTTGAGGAACATAGCTAATAACAATATGTGAAAAATTCTTAGCCTCAGACATAAAAATAAATGCCATGTAACTGAAATGAATTTTGCCTTGAGATAATTCAGGAGAGGGGGAAGGCCTAGGGTGACTTTTTAAATGATCTCTGAATCATATTCTAATTTTTTGGGTCAGTTTAGATCAGGGGTTCTTAACCTTATTTGTTCCATGGACCCCTTTGCAAGTCAGGTGACATGAATACTACTGTAATTTATTTATTACATACATTCATAAGTGAAGGAAGTGCTAGATTTCAGTTAGAAATCAGAGAAAATAAAGATAATAAGTTGATTTTTTAAAATTCAAGCTCATGGGCCCCCTGAAATCTTTCCATTGACCCTTTGGGGGAGGGTGTCTATGGACCCCTGGTTAAGAACCCCTGGTTTAGATACACTCTCCATTCTTTTCTGTGCCCAGTTTTCCTCCAGGCACATCTAGGCCATGTAGTGGAAGAAAAGCAGCTTCCTCTGTGTTTTTAAGGTCATACTATATTTCTGAAAGATTTTCTAAGGAATTTATTTCACTAAGCTTCTCTGATTCTAAGAGATAGTCTCCTAAGAAAACGAGACTCTGAATCCAAGGGTGAGGGTGGATGGTGAGGGAAGGGAGGGTGTTCTTTAAAGAAAGCAAATAATAAATAAAACCAACTTACAGAAATATGGAGGCAAAAATATTTTAACTATGAACATGTATTACTATAAGAGATGACAAGAAAACAACCAGCCTGTTTCTAAGGCCAAAATGGAATTTATCAAAATGAGTGCTGGGAGTGGAGGTGGCTCAAGCCATTGGGTGCCTCCCTCCCACATGGGAGGTCCCAGGTTCGGTTCCCAGTGCCTCCTAAAAAGAAGATGAGCACACAATGAACAGACACAGAAAGCAGACAGTGAATGCAAACAAGGGCAGGGAGCAGGGAGAAATAAATAAAATAAAAATAAATCTTAAAAAAAAAATGAGTGTTAGGTAAGGCTAATTTAAGGCATGGTAGCCCAAACTATTTCCTTTTGCTTCTTAGCGCTAATTAAAAAGAGTAATACTATCTAATCACTATTTATAGTGTGTCCTTATGGTGTTCTCTTCTGTACTCTGACATAAGTACCTAAAATGAGTTACTGACTCTTGAGGAATATAAAGTTTTAAAGAATGGAAAACTTGAATAGTCAAGGGAATATAGTTCTTAGTAAAGGCATAACCTTCATGAGGAAAAATGATTGCTTTTAGTGGTTATTCCTCCAGGGGATGTGGAGGACAAGTTCCAGGACTTTGCTGGTCTCATGTGGCAGCAGTCCTTTTCTATGAATAGGGAACAGACAGGTTCTAGTTCCAGAAAAGGGCCAGGATGTCCTGACAGAGAGCAAGACTATCCTCCTTTCTGTTCTTAGATCACACGGAACAGCAATACAAACAATTCCTGTTCATGCACCTGCTGTTTATTAGTAGCATCTTTTAACTCTATGTCATCCTTGAATGGTGAAGATCCACATCAATTCCTTTCAATTCAGGCTGCTTCCCTTCCTGAGGAATTCCTGAGGAATTCACTGCTCCAGAGCCTTCAAATATTACCTCTATGCTGAAGATTCTGCAAACCAAATCTCCAACTCAGATCTTTCTCCCCAATTGCAGACTCAGATTTCCAACTTTTGGACATAGTTCCACGGATGCCTTAGCAGCCTCCAAAATATAAT
Organism: Cabassous unicinctus; assembly: GCA_029593785.1. NCBI lineage: Eukaryota > Metazoa > Chordata > Mammalia > Cingulata > Chlamyphoridae > Cabassous > Cabassous unicinctus. Next base: position 14,854 of record JAQZBX010052910.1, on the reverse strand, counting down.
ATGCCTCAAATCAGATTCACTCACTCCTGCATTCACATCTCAGTTAGTGGAACTGCCACTCTCTTTCCAGTTACTCAATTTACAAAGTTCAGAGTCATCTTCCATATCTTCTTTCAGATCTACCATCTACCATCTACCAAGCCCTGTTACTGCTCCCTCCAAATGTTGCTTTTAAAAGTTGTGTGACTGTCTGTCTGTATGTATGTATATTTCATTCTTTGAAGAGATTAACACACTCTCTTAGTTCAGAGAGGATTGAAAACTTTCCAAACTTTTTTTTCTCCCCTAATCACTGATATCCTTTTAAGGCAGAATGGCCCTGAATAAACTATCTTTTAATAGCTTTCCTTTGTTTTTTCCTTCTGTTTTGAGTGAAAACAAAGCTATGAAGAGATTTTACCTCATTTAGGGTCAGTAATAGCCCTGAAATAAGGCTATGAATTAGTAGAATAGAATAATGCATCAGGGAGTCTTGCAATTTGTCTTCTGTCCTCCCTTTTTTTGAGAAAGCAACTGAAATTGCTTTCTCAATGGTGCCCAATGACTTCCTATTTATCAGATTCAATAATCAGCTTTTAGCTTTGATCTTCAAACTTTCTGCTGTACCTGACACTTTAAGCCCAGAATCCTGGATCCTACCACTAGGGATTCCAATTAAGTAGGTTCTGTGATCTATATTTTAAAAAACAAACAAAATTTCCTAAGTTATTTTCATGATCAGCCACAGAGAGCTCCTTCTTGAAACTCCTCCACTGGCTTCTACTCGAATAGGATTTGAATGGAATTGACCTGACCCCTGACCATCCCTTTTCTTCTAGGCTTCCCTATTCACCAGAGCAAGCAAAAATTATCTTTTCTTCTCCTGGCAATAGACACTACTTCACAGAACCAAGAATGAGCATGTAGCCCAAACTGGGCAACTAGAGTACTTCCCCCAGGTTCTTCTGATGGGGAAGGTTTTTTCTCTGAAGTTGCAAAGCTGTAAGATCCCTGTAAGATCCCTGCTGCCTGAGATCACACAACCTGCTGTATTTTGAAAATCTATGTATAGTAAGAAACAATGAGGCCAACATGCAGAGAGAGCAGAGTTGAGAAATGGGAGGAGCAGGGAGTAAGAGAAAAATGGGTTTACTTAACAGCATTTGAGTCATTGAATTTAGTCATCCCTGAGGTTACATGAACCTATAAGTTCTCATTTTTGGTCTAAGTTAATTTGAGCGGGGTTTTTGTCACTTGCAAACAATGAACCCCTCTCTAGTACATCTCTTAACTGATCTCCTGGCCTTGGCTCTGTACACAGCTGTCAAATTAGCTTTTCTAAAACAGCACTCAAGCCATCACATGCCTGTCCCAAAACCATTCAGAGGCTCCCAATGTCCCTTGGATTAAATACAGTATCTTTCACAGCATGTCTCTCAATTTGACTTTCCAGAATTCTTACTACTTCACCAGACAAGAGGCAAATCAGGATATTTGTTATTCTTCAAATATGCTTTGTGCTTTTGCCCATGGAATACCCTCTTCCCCTATATCTGCCTGTTAAAACCTACTCAAGAAAAAAGAAAGGAAGAGAGGATCCAGTCTCCTTTCAAGATCCATTTCACATTGCCCTTTCCAAGAAGACTTTCCTAAGTACTCCCTGCCCCAAAGATGTAATTGTACCCCTCTTAAGCTATGAGGGCATTTATCTAATCTTTGTCTTATTCTGTCTTGGATTTGTGCAGTCACATTTCACAGCCCTCTTATTAAAGGCACTATCAACCACTCAGTTGTCCAAGCCAAAATTCTGAAGCTCACTTCCTCACCCATACATTTACCAGGTCCACTCTAATATTCCTCTGAATTACCATCACCCATGTCACTCATCAAAACTTTCAATATCTTCCACCTGGCCACTCTAGTAAATAGGTCTCCCTGACATCCTACCATAATCAAGGTGCCCATTTTCCAATATGCAAATCTCATCCTGATATGCCCCTGCCTGGACAGTAAAAGCCAAACTTCTTAGCTGGGTAGTTAAGCCCCCACACTCCCCGATGACTCAGCTTCTGGCTACCTTCCCAGGATCACTGCCCACCACTACACAAAAGGCACCAGACAAAAGGCTATTCATGGTTCCCTTAATAGCCAGAGGGCTTTATTGCTGCTGGCCTTCACACACATGGTTTTCTCTGTCTGGGAAAGCCAACCCCTACCTCTGACTGGTAAAGTTCTCATCCTTCAAGTACTTCCCCCACTAAGTTGTCTTCTTGGACTGCCCTAACAGCACTTTGTTATACCTCCCTCCCCCAATCTCAAAGATGATACCTTCTTTGTGTCCCTGGTGCCTACCACAAGGCCCAGTATAGCACACAGGTGCTCAGTAAATTGTTTAAATTATCAGAAGCCTTTTCTGGCAGAAGGTAGGTCTTTGTATGACCATGGTACCTAGCAGACAGTGGTTGGTCACTTTTGTTGGTGCTCAGTATTGTACTCTTATAGTCTTCGCTTGATTTTACCAAGATGCCCTGAGGACCCTGACCTTCCACAAATACTTTTCTCCTGATAGTAAGGCTAAGTGCAGGGCAATTAAGCGATGAGCACTGGAGTAGAAAGAATTAGGTTCAAATCCCTGCTCTCTCACATACAAACAGTGCTTCTTGGACCTTTCTGGGCATAAGCTTCTTTATCTGTAAAATGGAGAAAACAGACGCTACCTCATTGGGTTTTTGTAAAAACTAAATGAGATAATGCATTTAAGGTGTCTGGACAAGTGCCTGCTGGGAAGGGAATCAGTAAATATTTGATGAATGAATAAATTAATAACTGAGTGGCCCACAAAATGGCAGCTGTTCTTAAAGATACATCTTTCTAGCCTGTTTTCCATAAGAACCCGACATCTGGATCCCGGTTAAATCAGGTGAGTTAGGCACCTGAGTTTGGGTTCCAGCCCTAGGTCTGACCCCACTCATTCCCAGGTGTCACTGAGGCATGTAATTCAGGAATTGGAAGCTTGGCCCCTCGATAAAGATCGAGGTGCTCATACTGCTCAGTCCTACCCAGGGAGCATTCACCATCTCTGTACCCCACCGGCCGCTACCCCTTCGTGCCCCACTCCCACTGGCCCCACAAGCCGCCAACCACCTGGGCTCAGGCCCACCCTTAACAGGATTCACCAGCACGGTTGGGTAGGCGCCGACTCTGGTTGCATCCACTGTGTTTCATTCGTAGGCTCTCCAACAGTCCTACCCACCCCTCTCCCCTATGTAATCAGTGCAGTGCACCCTAGGGCTTGTAGTCTAGAAAAGAGGCAGCACCAGCCCCCTCCACTGTGATGACTTTCACCCCCTCACCCCCCAACACATGCCTTGAACTCCAGCACTGAAAGGCCCTTGGGTTACACCTCCAAACCCTCAACCTAAAGTTTCTCTGTTCTGTGACCTGGACACAAAATTCCCTCTTCTAATGAGTAATGAAGGAAGATCAGCCCTTCAACCCGCCCTCCTCCCTGCTCCACCTTTGGTAAGTGAGCCCTGGGTTCCCTCACCTCTCTCTGCAGCACCCTGGGTCCACCCAGGATCCTCGTTTACCAGGGGCCACCAAGAAACAGGAACATTTCGCTCAGATAATTTCAAACCTCAGTTTCAGAACAAGGAGATATTCAATTCTCATATTCACCTCAGGGGTAATTATGGAAGTCTATGGTCGTAGCTCTCAAAAGCCAACATTGACAATATATCCCCTAGTTTCCCTGAAGAATCCATTACAGAGCTAGCAATCATGAATTCATCTAAACTATGTGAACCATCTATATTTCAAACTGCATTACTTTTGAAGATCATAAAAACTATCATTGGCTCTCTATTGCCCAAGATATAAAGTTCAGACCTCTTAACTAGGCATACAAGACCCTTCAAAATTATTTTGTATTTATTTAACTATGTGTGGTTAAATTTTTTAAAGCAATGTTTCACATTGTTTGCTGCACATTAGAATCACCTGGGAGCTTTTTAAAAACATACTGGCACTTGTATCCTACCCTAGCTGTATTAGTCAGGGTTCTCTAGGGAAACAGAATCAACAGGAGATATCTGTCAATAATAGGAGATTTTATAAGAGTCTCTCACGTGACCATGGGGGTACACAAGTCCAAGTTCCGCAGGCAGGCTGCAAACCAGGGCCTTCGATGAAAGTCCAATGAAGGTCTTGGACTTTCATTAGAGGATGAGTTTCCGAAAGACATTGGCTATCCAAAGACAGCTGGGAAATTCTCTCTGAATGCTGAAATCACTTCCCCTTTTAAGGCATTCAACTGATTGGATAAAGCGTCACTCATTGCTGACGGCAGTCTCCCTGGTTGATGCAGATGCAATCAGCCATCTATGCAGTAAACTCACTGATGACTAAAGCCCATAAATGTCCTTGTATTACAATTAGCCCAGTGCTTGCTTGACCAAACAACTGGGCACAATTACCTGGCTGAGTTGACACATTAGCCTAACCATCACACTAGACCTCAGAATTTTGAAGGGATGACATGGGCTTCCATACATTTTTAAAGCTCTCCATACTATTCTCATGTGCAGTTCAGAGTTGAGAACCACTGGTTTAATGCCTACCAACATGGCTGAAACATACCTTCATGGATCCCAGTCTTTGCTCTGTAGTGTCCTGTTTAAAGTGATCTCCCCCTTTTCCTGCCCAACCAATTCTCATCTTACAAGGCTGAGCTCAACTGTTAGCCTGTCTCTTCCTTGATCCCAGTAGATTATTTATTTCCATAGTACCTTATACATGCTTTTTTCTAGCAGCAATGTAGTTATTTGGTGACTTGTTTGCCTCCCTAGATAGGCTGTAAGCTCCTTGAGGGCATGTATCCTGAAGAGTCTTCTTTTACCCACCCCAGATCTACTGAATCAGAATCTGGGGGAGGGCCTCAATTGTAATTTGTTTTTTTTAAGCACCATGTGTGATTCTGATCTGTGTCCCTAGTTATGAATTACCCTCATGAAAACACTGTGTGTGTTGGCATCAATAAATTATTGCATTGAGTTGGTGAAGCATCTCATTTATTTTTATGTCAATCATATTGTTGCACGTGGTTGCCTTTGATTCCGCTGGATAGCTAAGCACCCATCTCTTGTAGTATTTTCTTCCTATATTTTCTTATTCACTCAGGCAACCAAGATTACTGTATGCCATACAAGCCCTGGGGATTCAGGAATAAACAGGAAAACACACTTACCATCCTATGGTAGTGTCTATTGTTAGTTATTATTATAATTTCTTCTGTGTTATATTGAAATTATCTCTTTTTCCCCTCAATATACTACTTGATAATCAAGGGTAAGAAACATGTCTTATTCTCTTATATATAGCCTATGATGCTGGCACATAGAAAGTATTCTGCAAATGTTTTTGACTCACACTTAGCACAATTTGTTAACATACATTTGTGTGATTATTTGATTAGTGTCTATCTGTTCTATGAGCTATAAGCCCCTGAGAACAGGCACTGGATTTATTTTGCTCACCACGCCTGAACAGGGCCTGGACAGAGTAGGTGCTCAACAAATATTGCTAAATAAATAAAGAATACATGAATACTACATCTGTAAGAACAGAAATGCAATCTCCCAACCAAAAATACACTCTGTCTCCCTCCTCAGTCTCTCCCAAAAGATAAAAAGTATTTTCTTCCTGAGTATTATTGGATTTCAATTTATAGTAAGTATGAGTCCAAACTGAGATGATGCTTCTTTTTACTTACTTACAGGTTGACCTGGGACTCTAGTTCAGGATCTTTTGTGGGCCATGTCTGAAGGGGCTGGATGCCAAAGGAAAGAGATGACTTTGCTTTCCATAGAAGAGTTTGTGCCATCTGACTTCCACAGGATCCCTTCATCAGCGGATCCATCAGTGGCCCTGGAGGCTGAAGTGCTGTGCTGAATAGAGGGAGTTGGGAAAGGCACTGAGAAACAGAAAAGAAAAACAGCAGGCCAATCACTGGCCTATTCTGGCACTCTTGCCTAAAGATCAGTCCCATTAATACAGTCAGGAGGAGGGTAAAGCCAAGGCCCCCAAGACCCATGTTCCCCACCAAGACTGCATCATAACCTTATTGCATAAAGTGATACCTATGCACACTAGGTATGAGAAAGGCATCAAGTCTCTGAAACAGTCCAAATCCTATCATATTCCTCAGGAATGACTTAAGTCATCCACATTGTCAAGTCAGTGGGATCTAAGGTAAAAGGAGGACTGGTGAGCATTTAAACAACCACAAACTTATTTAGAAAAAGGCAACATTATTTTGTAGGGGGAAGTTATGTCTAGAATGCTTTTGGAGAATAACTAGTGGTGGAACTTCAAGGCCATCACTGTGGTAGTCCCAGAGTGCTTCATTTATCTCCTAATTTCTAGTCAAAATATCTAAGAAAAGTCATAATAAGGGCCTACATTGGTAACAACACTGTAGATAAAAAGAATTATTCAAAAATAATGGCATATAGTATGTGAGCAATAAATGCTGTTGAATTGATAAATGGTTTGTTCATGGGAATAAATTGAGAAATAAATTCCTAAACATTTCTTTATGCCACACTGAGGAAGATGGGATAGGTACTTCTGTTATAAAAGAGCTGCTTTGTTGGGGGGAAGTGCAGGCATCCTTGCTTCTTCTGATTGGAATTATGTTTATGTTCTGTGCCAATTAGCAGTGTTTACTCATCTCTACCTTAAGCAACAGAAAAACCAGCAAACAAAATCCAATTATTTAGAAAAGAAAAAATAAAATGTAAACAATCTTAGATAACACTTTGGTCAAAATGGACTCTTTACATATAGATCAATGGACTAGAATTGGGAATCCAGAAAGAAACCCATAATCTGTGGTTAACTGATTTGTGACAAGGGTTCCAACATCATTCAGTGGGGAAAAATAATCTCTTCAACAAATGGTGCTGGGATAACTGGATATCCATATTAAAAGAATGAAGTTGGACCCCTACCTCTATACCATATACAAAAATTAAAAATGGCTTAAAGACCTAAATGTAAGAGCTAAAACTATGTAAGTTTTAGAAGAAAACAGAGGAAAATCTTTACGACCTTGGATGTGGCAATGGATTCTTAGAAACAACACCAAAAGCACAAGTGACAAAAGGAAAAATAAATAAATTGAGCTTCATCAAAATTAAAAACTTTTGTGCATCAAAGGACATTAGCAAGAAAGTGAAAAGACAAATCTATAGAATGGTAGAAAATATTTGCAAATCATATATCTTAAAAAGGTTTAGTATCCAGAATATTTAAAGAACTCTTACAGTTCAACAACCAAAAGATAAACAACCCTATTGAAGAATGGGCAAAGGACTTGAATAGATATTTCTCCAAAGAAGATATACAAATGGCCGATAAGCCAAGGAAAAGATGCTCAACGTCATTAGTTATTAGAGAAATGCAAATCAAAACCACAAAGAGATACTACTTCACACCCACTAGGATGGCCATAAAAATAACAAAACAGGAAATAAGTGTTGGTAAGGATAGGGAGAAATTGGAAACTTCATACGTTGCAAGTAGGAATAATGGTGCAGCCACTGTGGAAAACAGTTTTGCAGTTTCTCAAAAAGTTAAACATAGAATTATCATATGATCCAGGAATCCTAGACATATACCCCAAAGAAATGAAAACAAAGTGTTCAAACAAAATACTTGTAAACAAATGTTCATATTAGTACTGTTCACAATAGCCAAAAGGTGGAAACAACCTACATGTCCATCAGCTGATAAATAAATAAAATGTGGTATATCCATACAATGGAATATTATTCAGCCATAAAAGGAACCAAGTACTTATACATGCTACAAATATGGATGGACTTTGAAAACATTATGCTGAGAGAAAGAAGTCAGACAAAAGGTCACATACTGTATGATTCCATTTATATGAAATATCCAGAATAGGTAAAACCATAGAGTCAGAAAGCAGATTAGTGGTTGCTAGGAGGTGGGGGGAAGGGGAGAAGTAACTGCTTAATGGATACAGGGTTTCCTTTAGAAGTGATGAAAATGTTTTGGAACTGGATACAGGTGATGATGGTTGTGCAACATTGTGAATGAACTAAAAGCCACTGAATTGTACACTTTAAAATGGTTGATATTAAGTTACATGAATTTTACCTCAAAGAAAGAGAGGACTCTTTGTAATGTCTTCTTAATAAAGATTGTGACAAGACAGAAGACCTAGTAGTTCTGGGTAGTATTATCAATGAGGAGAGGAGCCTGTACAGGTTGCTGCAGGGTTGTATGCCAAGAGAACTGTCTCCTCACAGCTTGGGTATTTGGGAGCCAGATGGGCACTGCCTGCTCCCAAGCTGCTATAGTAGTCCAATCAGGCCCAAGATTGCAGGCCTGTTAAAAGAAAACAAAGTTATTACAGAGGCCTAGTATGGGAAGGATTCAAGAACCACCTGCCCCCTTTGAATCTTCTCTCTTGCAGGTCCTCCTGGTATTCTTCCTTTATAACTGAGGACTCAGCTCCCCCCATCACCTTCCTTAGGCCTGAGAAGTCACATGCTGCAAACCTGACCTAGACTTCTAGGTAATCTAACCATAGGCTGACTTCAGGCTCACATCCCTACTTATCCTGGCAGCAACCAGACAGTCATCAAAGGCTCAAGCCTTTTACATACGGCAAAAGGCAAGAAACCAAGGTTCTTTACTCAAAGGAACTCCAAGACTTCTAAAATCCAGTGTCACTAGAATTTATGGCTGCTTAGAAATAATGAAACAAATAATAAAAAGGGACTTCTGGATGAGATACACATTTTCCTCTTTTTTTAGCCCCCCAAATATTTTTTTTTAATTACAAAAATAATACTTGTGTGCAAAATATTTATTAAGAAAGTGCTCCAAAAAGAAACCGGTAAGGGAGTGAAGGAAACAGGACAGGGAAGGGGAAGAAGCCAAGTAAGGCTTCATTTTCAGCAAAGTACCATGAAGAGATAGCTTCAGCCTAACTGAAGCTGTCCTGTCCAATTTGGTAGGCACTAGCCACATGTGTCAACTGAGCAACTGAAATATGGGTAGTGAGATGTGTAAGTGTAAAACACATGCAGATTTTGAAGACTTAGTACAAAAAAATGAAAAACACCTCAATCATTTTTATATTGACTACATGTTGAATGATAAAATATATTATTAAAGTGAACTTTAATGTAGCTATTAGAAAATGTATAATTACATACATGGCTCACTTTATAATATTTTGGACATTGCTACTTGGGGGTAAATTATGTCTCAGAGTTGTCCCCATGTGATACAAGGGAACTAGGCTTTCCTATTCCTAAACCCCTGGATGAGGGTAATGTGGGAGGTGTGAACTCTCAAGCACTTCCAGGTCTCTGAGTCTGCCTAAGAAGAGTCATAGGTATGGGTATTAGAGGCAAAAGCACACTGAAGATGGTGGTGATGACTGCACAACATTATGAATGTAAATGAATGCTACTGAATTATACACTTAAACATGGTTCAAATGGAAAATTTTATATCTATTTTACAATATTCAAAAATGCTAAAAAATAAAAAAGCACACTAAAGAGAGTCAAGGGAGAAAAGTACAGCAATGGTAAAAGGGATCTGAGGGGATCTGGGCAGAGAATGATGATATCCATGACATCCCCCCACCTACACTCCCTTTCTTCTTCCAGACAACAGTTCGGTGTGCTTCCTACCACTCTTTTCTCGATGCACACAAACCTTTTATGTGACATATATACACAGACTATGTACAATATACTATAACTTGCTTTTCTACCTAAACCATAGGCTTAGACATCTTTCTATGTCAGTAAATGTAGGTACATACTTAATACAGAATATTACAGAATGAGATAAACTTACATATTATTTGTATTCTGTCTCTTAGTTTTTAAAATCTTTATATATTAGATTATTTAATTGCTTTGTTTTTCAGCCCTTTAACTTTTAAGATTTTGTTAAAAACTGTTGTATTTTACTTCTTTTAAACTGTTTTAGTTTCCCTGACTGCTCAAGCAAATATCATGCAATGGGTTGGCTTAATGGGAATTTATTAGTTCATAGTTTTGAGCCTAGGAAAATGTCTAAATCAAGGTGTCATCAAGGTGATGCTTTCTTCCCAAAGGCTGGCGTTCTAGGGCTTCTTGGTCCTGGGCTCCTCTGTCACATGGCAATGCACATGGCTGCCTGTCCTGGCCTCTCCCTCCTCTTCCAGGTTCTGTTGACCTTCAGCTTCTTGTTTCCCATGGCCTTTTCTCTCTGTCTGAATTTCATTCCACTTATAAAGGACTCTGGTAATAAGGTAATAAGATTAAGACCCCTCCCGATTGAGGTGGGGCATACCTTAATTGAAGTAGTCTTATCAAAAGGTCCTACTTATAATGTGTCTATATCCAGAGGAATGGATTAGATTTAAGAACATGTTTTTCTGGGGGTACATATAGCTTGTAACCACCAAACCCAGGAATAGATGAAGTTTAAGAACATGTTTCTCTGGGATACACACAGCTCCAAACCACTACATAAACCTTTCGCATCATTTAATTTTATCTTTTTACCAGAAAAGTGTATTCTTAACTTTATAAGAACTTTACCCTTAGATTTTCTGGGTTCTCTTTCATACTTTCATCTAATCCTTTAACCTGATTTTGTAACTATTCAAATTTGGTCTTATTCCTGTTCATTTTAATCCTCTTACTCATTTCTTTTATCTCTTCTAGTCTTAATTTTCTAATTTAAAAAATGCATGTTTCTCTTAATCTTTTGATACATTTTATCTTTATTTTCTCATTATTTAAAAAATTTAGCAGTTCAAGAACTTCTTGGAAAGATGGCTCATTTGCATAACTCCCTTCCTTGGAACCTAAGGAAATAAACAAAAATAGCCCAATATATCGAAGAAACCTTATTGAAACAAGACAATGGCCAAACTCCATACTGTAACTCTGAAGATCTGCTGCAAATAATAAAATGTGGGCAAACTGAAAGAGGATAAGATTCTACATATTTTACATAATGTGAAGAAAATGAGCAAGAATGTTAAGAAAGGCCTAAGAATGCCCAATTGAGAGGAATGAGGACTGAAAGCATGGATAGTACTGCAGCAGAAGCTCCCTCTCCTTTTTCTCTTCATTCTCCCCTTCTTCTCTCTCTCTTTTTTTCCCCACTGTCCCAGATTTCTAACAAGAAGGGGTGTTATAGTCTGAGGATGGGCTGAAGAAGAGAAGGATAAGTATAACTTAGGAACCACTTGAACTTCTTGAAAGATATTAACCAAAATCATGTGAACCCACCAAAAGAAGGCCCATGAATCATGGGAAATCACACTGACTCAAACCCTCATTAGAGTGACCCATTTGCCCTGAAGTGGAGGGAAAAGTTGACAATTCAAGGGAAACCCTGTTGTCATGGAGTCAGTTATATCCCAGGGACAGGGGATTTGGCAGACTGGAGGGAAAGCATGGGGAGATGGTCACAACATATGGCACATTCCCACTGCCTCTGCACCTTTTCTACATCTCCTCCAGAAGCATCAATGGCCAGACCACCTCAAGTTCTGAAAGAAAAGATTCAATCATTGCTCAGATAAACAGAGAAAGGAGTCAAGATGAATGTACCCATATTATTTATAAGCAAATGTACACCCAGATAAAACTGTTTCCATTCAAAGATGAATATGCAGGAATAAATTAGCATAGGGCTTATGAAAAGCAGCATGCAAGGGGCAGATAAAGACTATAGAGAGGAGATGGGGGACTAGAAAGACATGGGACTTTCTTCTCCTCCAGAAAAATAGCTAAAGGACAGGCTGAAACAGCATGAAAAAAAGATCTTCTAGGGTTTAGGACACCAGGTGAAGGCTGTACACCACGCAGAGAAGAGTACAAAGCAGGGAGATTGTGACCACAGAACTGTGAGCTGAAATCAGCAGCTACTGCTGCTGGCACCATCTCCCACACTAAAGACACTTCAGAATTCTCAGGCCTCTGGGCCTGTCACTACAGACAAAGGGGGCTCCAGGGATCTACTACCCCAGGAAAGGGGAGAAAGAGGGACATAGCCTAAGGCTGACTCAGCTTTTGACTCACAAATTTGGTCTGTTGTGTCCCAGGAGCCCTTCCACACTGGGTGGGGCCGCACCATTGTTTGCCTTAGGAGCTGGCAAGGGGCTAAAGATATATGACCCTCCCAATCTCCTTCTCTACTAACCAGGACTGATTGTTGAGGACTTAGAGGGGAGTGGAAATATTTCCTAGCCAGGAAAAGGGAGGGGGCTGCCAGAGAAGGCTGGAGAACTGTCTCAGAGAAAGGTTGAATTACAAGGCTCCTAGCCTCCACACAGGAAGCTCGATCATATTGATCCGCTCTGTGTTGCAACAAATACACTCCAACCAGGCATTGAACTGAAAGGGCTGCCAAAGAGCACCATCTGCTGGCAGCCAAGGAAGTTCATGCAAGAAAATTAAAAATAACTAGGAGAGGCTTTTTCCGTACTACATAGTCTCCCTCCCCAAGGCCCTAGGAAGCAAATCTACAACCAATAACTGGGTCCAGTGCTCAGTTTTGAGCAACCAGCAGGGAAAATCCTAAAATCCAGGTTGAGCCAAAAATCAAAGAGCAGTGGTAACACACAGCTTCCTACCACTAAATCCCTACAAAAGATAAAGAAATTGAGCATCTGAGTAAACTACATCCTAATGAGATGCCTAGACATGAGCAAAAAATTACAAGCCATACTAAGAAAATAGAAGATATGGCTCAAGAAAAGGAATATATCAAAGCTCCAGGAGAGATGCTGAATTTGAGAGAACTAATCAGCGAGATGCATATAAATTTCCAAAATCAAATTAATGAGTTGAAAGACAATATGGTTAAAGAGATAAATGACATCAAGAAGACATTGAGCGAGCCCAAAGAAGAATTTGAAATCCTGAACAGAAAAGTAACAGAGCTCATAGGAATGAAAGACACAATAGGTGAGATAAAAAACACATTAGAGGCATTCAACAGCAGACTCGAAATGATAGAAGAAAGAATAAGTGATACCAAAGACAGAACAGCTAAAATTGCCGAGAGAAAAGAACACAGAGAGAAAAGAATGGAAAAAAATTGGGCAGGGGCTCAGAGAGTTGAATGACAATATGAAACGCAACAACATACGTGTCATGGGAGTTCCAGAAGGAGAAGGGAAAAGGGGCAGAAAGAGTATTTCAGGAAATAATAGCTGAAAATTTCCCAACTCTCACAAAAGAAATGAACTTACATGTCCAAGAATCACACCATACACCAATCAGAATAAATCCAATAGACCTATCCAAGACACATACTACTCAGAATGTCAAATGTCAAAGAAAAAGAGAAAATTCTCAGAGTAGCAAAAGAGAAACAAACCATCCCGTACAAGGGACGTCCAGTAAGACTTAGTGCAGGTTTCTCTTCAGAAACCGTGGAGGCGAGAAGACAGTGGTATGATACAATTAGGATACTGAAAGAGAAAAACTGCCAGCCAAGAATTCTTTATCCAGCAAAACTGTCCTTCAAATATGAAGGTGAAAATAAAATATTCACAAACAAACAAAAACTAAGAGTTTGCAAAAAAGAATCTATTTTTGCAGGAAGTATTAAAGGAAGCCTTAGAACCTAAAATAAAAAGACAGGAGAGAGAGGCTAGGAGGAGACTATAGAAGAAAGAAGAGCAGAAAGGATAAACAAAAGAGTAGAAAGACACAAAAATATGATATGACATATGAAAACCAAAGAATAAAATGGTAGAAGTAAATAGTGCATCTACAGTAATATCATTGAATGTGAATGCATTAAACTTCCCAATCAAAAGATACAGGCTGATAGAATGGATAAAAAAACATAAGCCATCCATATGCTGCTTATAAGGAACTCACCTTAGACCCAGGATACAAAACAGCTGAAAGTGAAAGGTTAGAAAAAGATACTCCATGTGAACAGTAACCAAAAAGAGCAAGGGTAACTATACTAATATCAGATAAAACAGGCTTTAAATGCAAAAAAGTTATAAGAGATACAGAAGGCCATTATATATTAATAAAAGGGACAATCCACCAGGAAGATATAATAGTCATAAATATCTATGCACCTAACCAGGGTGCGCCAAAATACATGAGACAAACTCTGGAAAAACTGAAGGGAGAAATAGACATCTCTACAATAATCATTGGAGACTTCAACACCCCACTCACATCATTAGATAGAACAACTAGACAGAAGATCTACAAGGAAACAGAGAACTTGAACAATATGATAAATGAGGTAGACCTAACAGACATGTACAGAACACTGCATCCAAATTCAGCATGTTATACGTTCTTCTCAAGTGCCCATGGATCTTTCTCCAGGATAGAACACATGTTAGGGCACAATGAAGCTCTCAATAAATACAAAAAGATTGAAATTATACAAAGCACCTTCTCAGATCATAATGGAATGAAACTGGAAATTAATAATAGACAGGAAAAAAAGTAAATTTGCAAATGTGTGGAGGCTGAACACTCCTAAATAATCAGTGGGTCAAAGAAGAAATTGCAAGTGAAATCAGTAACTATATTGAGACAAATTAAAACGAGAACACAACTTATCAAAATATATGGGAGGGAAGCGGGTGTGGCTCAGTGGATAGAGCCCCCCGTTTACCATATGGGAGGCCTCCTTGTGAGGGCACGCTGGCCTGAGCGGTGCGGTGGGCTGATGCAGCAACCTCACAGCAGGAAGCGGGTGTGGCGCAATGGATAGAGCACCCGTTTACCATATGAGAGGCCCCGGGTTCGCTTCCCGGCGCCTCCTTGTGAGGGCAGGCCGG
>JAQZBX010052909.1:0-19024 GCA_029593785.1 Cabassous unicinctus | reverse complement strand
AAAAAAGGAAGGAGAATTCAAAATATTCACAGATAAACAGAAATTAAAAGAGTATATCAACAAGAAACCTGCCCTTCAGGAAATACTAAAGGGAGTTCTGTAGGTTGGAAGGGAAAACAGGAGAGAGGATTTGGAGGAGAGTATGGGAAGAAAGGTTATTGGTAAGAATATTAAAAATATAAAAAGAGAAATAAAAACAACACTAAACATATATCAAACTAAAGAAAATATGGCTGATATAAGTAATGTCTTGGTAGTAAAAACATTGAATGTTGATGGATTAAACTCTCCAATCAAGAGACACAGATTGGCAGAATGGATAAGGAAATATGACTCATCTATATGCTGTTTACAAGAAACTCACCATATACCCAGGGATGCAAGGACGTTGAAAGTGAATGGTTGGAAAACAATTTTACATGTAAACAATAACCAAAAAAGGGTGGCAGTAGCCAGATTAATATCAGACAAAATAGAATTTAAATGTAAAACTATTGTAAAAGAAAAAGAAGCATATTATATATTCATAAAAGGGGTAATCTATTAAGAAAAAGAACAATCATAAACATTTATTCAACTAATCAGGGTGCCTCAAAATACATGAGGGAAACAGCAGAAATACTAAGTGGAGAAACAGATGCCTCTAAATAATAGTGGGCGATTTTATTACACAATTACCACCATTAGACTGAACATCTCAGCAGAAGATCAATAAAGTAAGAGACTTTGAATAATATGTAAGAATATCTAGACCTAATAGACATATACATAACATTACAACCAAATTCAGCAGGATATACATTCTTCTTGAGCACACATGGATCATCCTCCAGGATATATCACATGCTAGGCCCCAGAATAACTCTCAATGAATTCAGAAAGATTGAGCTTATACATTGTAATTTCTCTGACCACAGTGGAATGAAGCTGGGAATCAGTAAGGGGCAGAGAAGCAGATTAGGCACAAAGATATGGAAGTTAAACAACACGCTCTTAGACAATCAGTGCGTCTGAGACGAAATTGAAAAAGAAATCAGTAACTACCTTGAAACGAAATGACAACACAACATATCAGAAATTATGGATGAATCAAAAGCAGTGGTTAGAGAGAAATTTATAGCCATAAATTCCTATATTAAAAAAGAAGAAAGAGCTAAACTCAAAGACCTACCTGCACACATGGAAGAAGTAGAAAAAGAAAGCACCAGAAAAAATTAATAAAACCAAAAGTTGATTCCTTGAGAAGATTAATAAGATTGGCAAACCTTAACCTAGAATAATAAAGAAAAAGAGAGAGAATATAAAAGTACACAAATTAAGAAATGAGGAAAGGGATTTCACCACAGATCCCACAGAAATAAAGAGTATCATAAGAGGATATTTTGAAAAATTGTATGACAACAATATAGATAACTTAAATGAAATGTACAAATTCCTAGAAACACACAAGCATTCTAATTGATGAAGGAAGAAATTGATGAACTCAACAGACAAATCACAGGTAACAAGATTGAATTAGTAATCAAAAACCTCCAAATAAGAAGAGCCCAGGACCAAATGGCTTCACAGGTGAATTCTACCAAACATTTTTGAAAGAACTAACACCAAGCCTGCTTAAATTCTTCCAAAAACTAGAAATGGAGAGAACGTTGCCTAACTCATTCTATGATGCCAACATCATCCTAATACCAAAGCCAAATAAAGATGCCACAAGAAAGGAAAACTACAGACCAATTTTCAGATGAACTTGGATGCTAAAATCCTCAACAAAATACTTGTTAATCATAATCAACAACACATCCAACAAATTATACAATGTGACCAAATGGGTTTCATCCCTGGTATGCAAGGATAGTTCAACATAAGAAAATCAATATAATACACCACATTAACAGATAAAAAGAAAAAATCACATGACCTACTCTATTGATTCAGAAAAAACATTCGACAAAAAACAGCATCCTTTCTTGAGAAAAACACTTCAAATATAGGAAAGCAAGGAAACTTCCTCAACGTGGTAAATGATATTTATGAAAAACTGACGCCTATCATCATATTCAATGGTGAAATACTAAATCTTTCCCTCTAAGATCTGGAACAAGGCAAGGATGCTCATTGTCACCACACTTATTTAATATTTTGTTAAAAGTACTTACTCTAGGACTTTGGAAAGAAAAGCTATAAAAGGCATCCAAATCAGAAAAAAAAGACAAAAAAATTTCACTATTTGCAGATGACATGATCCTATACATAGAAAGCCCTGAGAAATATACAACAAAGCTTCTAGAGAAGATAAGAGTGCAGTAAAGTGACGGGATATAAAATTAACATGCAAAAATCAGTAGCATTTCTGTACACCAATAATGAGGAATCTGGGGAGAAAATTAAGAAAACTTTCCATTTGTAATAGCAACCAAAAGAATCAAATACCAAGGAATAAACTCAATCAATGATGTAAAGGACTTCTATGAGGAATCTAAACAAGTTTGTTAAGGGAAACCAAAGTAGAACTAAATAAATGGAAGAATGTTCACTGTTCATGGATTGGAAGAGCAAACATCATTAAGGGGTCTGTCCTAATCAAATTGATTTACAGGTTTAATGTAATCTCAATAAGAATTTTTCCAGCATTTTTTAGTTAATTGAAACAGCTAACTATGAACTTTATTTGGAAGGGCAAGCTGCCCCAAATAGCCAAAGACATACTGAAAAAGAAAAATCAAATTGGAATAATCATAATACCTGACTGTAAAATATTCTACAAAGCTACAGTGGTCAAAACTGCATGGTGTTGGCACAAGGATAGGCATAATGACCAATGCAACCAAATTGAGAGTTCTGATATAGATCCAGCTGATATTTAACAAGGCCACCAAGCTCACTCAACTGGGAAAGAATGGCCTCTTCAACAAATGGTGCTTGGAGAACTGGATATCCATATCCAAAAGAATGAGAGAGGTCCACCATCTCACATCCAATACAAAAATTAACTCAAAATGGATTAACGATCTAAATATAAGAGCGGAGACCATAAAGCTTCTAGAAGATAATGTAGGGAGGAATCTATGGCATCTTGTAGTAGGAAATGGTTTCATGAACTTTACAACCAAAGCACGAGCAATGAAAGAAACAATAGATATATGGGACCTCTTCAAAGCTGAAAACTTTTGTGCTTCAAAAGTGTTTGTCAGGAAAGTAAAAGGGATCCTACTCAATGGGAGAATAGATTTGGTAACCAAGTATCTGATAGGGGCCTAATATCTTGCATATATAAAGAAACCCTATATCTTGAAAATAAAAAGACAAACAACCCATTTAAAAAATGGGCAAGAGATTTAAATAAACACTTCATCAAAGAAGAAATACAAATGGCCAAGAAGCACATGAGATGCTCAACATCACTAGCTATTAGGGAACTGCAAATCAAAACTACAATGAGATATCATCTTACACCCATTAGACTGGCAGCTATTATAAAAACAGAGGACCAAAAGTATTGGAGAGGATGTGGAGGAAATGGAACACTTATGCACTGTTGGGAGTAATGCAGAATTGTGCAGCCATTGTGGAGGACAGTTTTATGGTTCCTCAGGAAGCTAGCTATAGAACTGCCATATGATCCTGCAATCCCACTGCTGGGTATATACCCAGAAATGTTGAAAGCAGGGACATGAACAGATATATGCACACCAATATTCATAGTGGCATTATTCACTATTCCTAAAAGTTGGAAGCAACCCAAATGTCCATCAGCAGATGAATGGATAAGCAAATTGTGGTATATACAATTAACGGACTATTACTCAGCTCTAAGAAGGGATGCAGTATTAACACACAAGATGACATGAATGAATCTTGAAGACCTTATATTGAGTGAAATAAGCCAGACACTGAAGGACAAATATTACATTACTTCACTGATATGAACTAAGCAAATTGACAGACTCACAGAGCTACAGTCTGGAAGATAGGTTTACAGAAGACAGAAAGGGTGTAAAAGGTATTGATCCCATGCCCATAAGGGCAAAATCTCTGATAAGGTGGAAGTGTGTATTTGGGCAGTGGATGGGCATGACAGTGGTGCAGTGACATGATTGGGTTTGTGAGTGAGGAGTATGGTGGGGGGGTTGGGTTGGACCATCCATCAGACTGGGAAGAAGGTTGGGGGAAGGAGCAGATGAACTCTGGGGATTTGCAGGTCTGTGGCTAAACTTATAATGTTGGAAATGCTTTTTTTAGCAAATATGGCAAGGGAGGGTTACTGGTGTAGGGTGTTGGGTGTGGGGAGCGTATACTAGATAAGGCACACCTGAAGCAAGCTTCAATGGAATATCTAAGTGTTGATCTTGTCATAGTGTGTTATATCAGTGGGTGGAGACCCACACAATAAACAAGAAAATATTAAACTCCCATCCTGGGGTGTCCTGCTATGTTCTCAATTACAGGGACAAGAATCCCTTGAGAACATAGTCAGTGCCCAATAAAAGAAAACAGACCAATATATCAAGCCTTCAATATTATTGCAAGTAACTATGAATCTTATTCTTAAAAAAAAATGAAACCTAGTGATTACCATAGGTTCTGAGGGGAGAGGGGAGAGGGAGGGAAGAACAGAATAGATGGAATATAGGGCAATTTTAGGGCATTAGAATTGTTCAGCTGTTTAGCATGATTTTGGAAAAACAGATACAGTCTACTTCAAATTTTATCAAAACCTTTAAAAGTATATGATCCAAAATATAAACCATAATGTAAACTATTCACCATGGTTAGTAGTAATGCTTCAGTATTTGCTCATCAATTGTAACAAATGTGCCATCTCCAACAATGCTATTAATAAGGGAAAGGGGTAAATGTGGAGGGCATTGGGTATATGGGAATCACTTATATTCTCTATGTGACTTTTCTGTATCCTAAAGCTTTTTTGAAGATAAAATGAAAAAATAAGATACCTGGGGGAATATATGGAAGAAAATGACTTTGTACATACAAGACAACATATCTTACAGTGATGAAAGACACAATGCCTAAAATTATTTTTTTTTAAATTTTCAATTTTTAAAATTTTTTTGCATTTTATTGGTTATTTTTAAAATTATTACTTCATTTTCTTATTAATTTTATTTGTTTTTTGTTGGCTTCATTTTTGGAGAGGTTATGGATCACAGAAGGGTCACAGAAGTGGCAGTGGAGGATCACTGGTGTGGGGACTCATGGGAAGGGGTTCATGTAGGCATGACTCTAAGACATATGAATATGTTCAAGTATTCATGGGACATTGGCATGGTAGGTCGAGATCCACACAATAACCAAATAAATTTTTAATTCCCATCCTGGGGAGTTCTGATACATTCTCTAGTAGGTCAGTAGGAATCCCCAGAGGGAAAGGGCAATGTCTAGTGAAGGAAGACAGACCATTATGCCACTCCCTTGACATTGATAATTGTATTTATGAAATTTTTCTTTTAAAATTGAAGCTTAGCCTAGTATTATATACTGCCTGAGAGTTACCAACTGAAAGCCTCCTTGTTGCTCAAATGTGGTCCCTCTCTCAGCCAAATTCAGCATATAAATCCACTACCTTCCCCACTGCATGGGACATGATTCTTGGGGTAAGCCTCCCTGGCACCAAGGGATTATTACCAAGCATCAACTATCAATGCATCTGGAAGAAGACCTTGACCATAAGTGGGAAATAGTAAATACAAATGAGTTTTTTTGGCTAAGATATTTCAAAGTGAGTCAGGAGGTCATTCCAGAGGTTATGCTTGTGCAAGTCTCAGCAGGATCTCATTGATTGCCACTGTAAACAGTGCCTCAAATAGTGAGGCTCCTGAGGCCTCTAGAGATATCCAGAAACTATAAGCTGGGCAGACAGCTCAGGAATTTGGCACCTGTCAGTGGGCTTTACTTTGATAATTATGCTCTCCAGTGTAACAGAATTAGACTTAATTATAGGTTCTCTTCACATCAATCTTCTGCCTCTTTTATTTGAACCCATAATTAGCACTATACTTTATAAATATATGTCCCAGAGATTTAAATCTTTGGTCCTTCTATGTGCCAGTTGAACCCTAAATTCAGATGAGTTAAAACACCTACACTCCAGTTCATTGGACTCACCCAGGCTAACTAGCAAGGAGATGATGATGGACAATGCCCTTCCCAAGGAATAGAGTGTCTGCAACTGCAAACAAGATAGCTCCATCCATCTGCCCCATTGGATCTAAGCCCCCTTTAAATTAGAAGGAGATTGGACATCACCATCCTGAAATCTTCAAGATTGGGGGAATGAACAATGAACAAAACTAGACTTATTATTATTCTACTATAGACTTATAATTATTCTAGCAATGGAAGAACTCTTATCACTGATGTAAATGCAGTGGTCACCAGAGGTTCTGAGGAATGGGAGAGGAAAGAATAGGTACAATATCGGGGCATTTTCAGGACATTGGATTTGTCCTGCATGACATTGCAGTGATGGATACAGGCCATTGTATATTTTGTCATAACTTACAAAATTGTATGGGACAAAATGTAAACTATAATGTAAACTGTAGGCCATGGTTAGAAGCAATGCTTCAATATGTGTTACTTACTTGTTACAAATGTACCACACTAGTGAAGGATGTTGTTAATGTGGGAAAATGTGGGAGAGGGAGAAAGTGGGACATATGGGAATCCTTTAAATTTTTTATGTAGCATTTATGTAATCTAAAGCTTATTTAAAAATAAAAAAATAATTATAAAAAAATAAAACAAAATAAAATATATGAGTGGCATAATTAATTAAATCAAACAGCCTGTGTATTACCAAAAAAAGTTAATTTAAACTGGAGAGTTTACTGACTTAATTCACCAACTGTTGAACTTGTGACCAATTGTGTGATTTGATACATGTGCAGATTTACTGTTCTCAGACAGAATTGAGTCAGACAGATGATGCAGAACCTAAGGGATGAAATTGTCTCCCTCTTTGCACAGAGTAATTAGATTTCAGACTTGATGATTTGTTAAATAGACCTCTCCCTGGAGTTGTCAACATCCACCAATTCTTTAGACCTCATTCTGGTAGGGATAACAAAGAAACTCCTAACAAATTGTTACCTCAAGAGGCCCAACCCAAGCATAAACACCCCAAACTTTTTAATGATCCGATTCCACAGTGTGGAGTCTGTTAGCAAAAGCTTAATGTGTACTTTTTCTCTGGGGCTTCCTGTCTCAGTGGACATCATGAATCTGAGATCAATTATTTCCTGGGATTTATTCCCCTTAGTCTTAAAATAATGATTTTTGAGACTTGTCCTTCTAACCTGGAAAAAAACTGTTCTAAGTACCGCTCATATTATGAAAACTGAATTCTTCAGCCACTCCTTCAACGAATTCCTTCTCCATCCAGAAACACAAATTAGGCTTGTCTGATTAAGTCTAGGTTATTCTTTCTTACTAATGCCTAATTATTGATCATATCAATATCCCTAATTACATTCTCAAAGTCATAGTTTAGGTCATTATATATATTATTAATTATAAATATTTGTCATAAAAGTCAATTTAGTATTATAAATTTGTGGCATATAAGTGTTTTATTAAATCAGCATATTTTTTCAAAAGATCTAGTATTCATTCATCACTGTGCAAAGAATTCTAGAAGAAAATCTAGTAGAAAGCTTCATAGTCTTTAACCTGATGGACCTTATAATTGGTCTAAATTTATTTTAATGGTGTCTGAGTTAATCTTTGCAGATCTACATGTGATCAAGAGGTGTTACCATATGCAAATCCTACTGGAATATGAATTTTTTTTCTTCATCTGAAGGCAGCATGAGGTCATATCCATCAGCTGCACTTATTGACTGCAGCATGTATTTGGAACTCTGTTTTCTCAATCCTCCTACAAAAGCCAAGTGGGTAGAAGACTCTGCTTAAAGGTCAAAAAGATTCACACTTTCTTTTGAAAGGAGTCCACAGTTGCAGGATGACTGATGGGATCCATGAATAGGGTCAAGCTAACATGTACTCATTAAATACCTTTGAAATAAGAAGAAAGAACCAGAAATTTTTAGTGTTGAAAAGATTATCATAAGCCTTCTGGGAGTTTTCAAATTTTTCTAAGTATAAACTACAGCTGTCCTCTGATATAAAACTAGTATGTGTTGGAACTAGATTCCCAATTTTTGGTTGCATGCCTGCCTTAGAAACACTAACTAAGATTTTGCTATTAAAAATTAAAATTTGGATACCAATTCCCAGAGATAAGTCTTGAGAGCAAGATTAATATGGATTTGCATCATCAGGGAAGGAGTTGTGAAGGCATTGAAACTCACATCATGTTGAACCTGGTAAAAGTGATTGGCAGAGGCAAAGGCAGTATGGATGAGGATGCACAACTGGCCTCCTCCACCTAATCTACAAACCTTGTCTTATTCAGCCTCACACACTGCGCTGGGCCTCTGTGCCCCAGGACAACCCATTGCTTCCTCCACAAGCAGAAATAGGCTGTTGCCTCTATGCCATCATTATAACTGCATTTGTTTTCTCATGATCTCCAGGAAAGGACTTTGATCGGACTTTTCTCAGTTGAATGTCTTAAAAATGAATGGATATATAAGCTATTTAAGTGTTTCTTCCTGAGAAGTTAAGAAAGGAAGGATTGCATCAATGGACACACTTCTGCCTCACTAATATACTTCTATCATCCTTCCATATCCTGCTCTTGAATTTCAGTCTCTGGGATCTGACACAAAAGTCATTGACAATATTAATACCAATCCAAGCAATAGGAAATTCAGACCCAAATTCAGCCTCTATAATAGACCTTCTTAGACTCAGTATCATATTACTAGTGATTACTTCTCAGAGTTATCATAAAGATTAACTAAGGAAGTGGGGCATATGGGAATCCCCTATATTTTTTATGTGACATTTATTTAATCTAAGTATCTTTAAAAAATAAAAAATAAAAAATAAAAATTAAATAAAATTTTTTTAAAAAGATTAATTAAGATAAAATATGTAAAGGTTCAGCAAGGTGCCATAGTAAATGTTCATGGTAACATAGTAAATTTTCATGATGTCATAGTAAACTCTACCTGTTACTGTTATGATATTATTAGCTGAAATTTCGTTAAACATTTAGAAATGTGGGTGGCATATGATCATTATCACAAATGTCCCAGTAACATCAATCATCCCAAAAGAAAAAAGCACATTTTCATTTTTGGAAACAGTCTGTCACAGAGCTTTGGATAAAAGACTTCTGGAGATTGATATAAATGGTGTTGATGCTGGAAACTGGAGGACTGCTCACCCTTTAGACAGAGGTCACTGCTGTTCCCATTCTCCTCTACCCTCTGAAGTCCATATGTCACTGCTCCCTGACTGAGGATGTTGTCTCGGTTCATCAGTGTCTGCTGGACCTGTCCCCAACCAAAACCTAACAGAGCAACATTTCTCTGTATGTTTCTACATTACATAGACTATCCATTCCCCAAGCCATCCCATAATACCAGTAACAGGCACTTCTGTCTAGAGTACTTTTTCTACTCTCACTGCATGTTCAGGTGAAACCTGAGCATTGTAACTTAGAACAAATGGTACCTGTGGACATTATCCTGGGCCTTCCAAAAACTCAGCATGTAAGTTGGAAAAACAGTCTCCTGAATTTTAAACTATGCAAAGAATGGATAAAAACAGGGGGAAAAATTCACTTCACAATGATAGTTGCCAAGGGAAAGAAAACTTAAATTGATGGACAGGCATGGAATATATAAATGAAGAAATACTCTATCAAAAGGGCTAAAGGAGAATCATATTGGCAAATGTTGGACCTGCCCATTCAAGCTTTCTTCAAGGGAGAATGTTGTTGAATCTTTTTTTAAACAATTGCCAGAAGATAGAAACAAACCAATTGTCCATCAAACAATGAGTGGAAATACAAAATGTGTTAAATACATGCCATGGAATATTATTCAGCCATAAAAAGGAATAAAGTTCTGGTACATGAGACAACATAGATGAAACTCGAAGACATCATGTTGAGTGAAATGAACTAGACACAAAAGGGTAAATAGTGTATGATCTCACTGATATGATATAATTAGAATGAGGCAACTCATAGAGTCAAATCTAGAACATAGGTTACCAGGGGATGGGGTTGGAATAGGGACTAGGTAGTTACAGCTTAAAATGTACAGAGTTTCTATTTAAAAAGATGGAAATGTTTTGGTAATGGATGGCAGCTATGGCAGCACAACATTGTGAACATAATTAATAGCACTGAAATATATATTTGAATGTGGTTAAAAGGGGAAATGTTAGGTCATATATATGATAATAGAATAATTTTTAAAAATCCATGGAACTGCATTACCCAAACAGCTTACCCTAAGTTAAACCATGGACTATAGTTAATAGTACAATCATAAAAATGTGCTTTTATCAATTGTAACAAATGCATCACCCCAATGCAAGTTCTTAATAATAGAGCAGCATATTGGAAGTCTTGTATTTTATGCACGATTTTTGCTGTAAACCCACAACTTCTCTAATAAAGTACGCAAGTGTGTGTGTGTGTGTGTGTGTGTGTGTGTGAGAGAGAGAGAGAGAGAGAGAGAGAGAGAGAGAGAGAGAGAGAGATCACAGGAATTCAAGGAAGGAGCACAAGACAACAGACCTTTTCATGAGAAAAGACTCTTTAAACAAGATACAAGGTCTTTCTCTGCAAACAAGCTCTTATCTTTTCTCTTTTCCCTCCCTTTCAGCTTCCTTTCTTTTTCCTGCTGCTTTCCTTACTCATCCTTACACTAAAATTATCTTAATCATATCCCATCTAGCTGATCCCACCTTGGTCCTGAGTTGCCTCTTTCTGTATCACGACTTCTGTACTTCAGATTTTACTGATTACTCTCTTAGGTCCTCAAAGTCTCAATTCAGAATTTATAACAAAATAATCAGATTGATTCAACTCAGTTTTTAAACCGAATCATGTCAGAGGTTGCTAGCCAGGACGTGATCAGACTAAAGCTGGTCCATATCCACCATTTGCTTGGGTCAGCTGTGAGTGGGGCATGGAGGTATCTAGCAATATATAAATAGTGTAGACTGTGGATCCAGATGCAGTGGGATTGCTCTTGGCTCTGGCACTTACCATCTGTGAGACCTTTGCTTAGTCACAGAGCACCTCTCTGCCTCCACTTTGTCACAGGGAAGTTCTAAGGATCCAAGTGATTAATAAAAATTTAAAAATAATGCAAATATGTGGCACATAAAGAGCCCTACATAAGTGTTAGGTATTGCTTATTCATAGAATGGGATACCATTAAATGTTCATTTTAAAGTTAATTCCTGTTATTTGCTTTACATGTTCACCAAGTCATTTTCTGAAAATGCTGCTTCCCCGTGTAGCTTTGGAAAAGAGATAAAATCTACTGGTGAGCAGAAAGAAAGTATGATACAATTAAAAGAATGTTTTTCTCTCATTGTTATGTAGTGCATTGTCAATATGGTACAATATGCTAGTCTCTTATGAAGTTGTTTGAATTGAATCAGCATCTCCCAGTCTGTTCAAGTCAGGGGCAAAAAGTATAGTTTAGTATCTAGTGACCCTCCCTTGCCATATTTGCCAAAAGAATACCCCCACAAATGTATTTTCAACTGTAGACCTCCACCTTCACAGAGTTCACCTGTTCCTTCCTCCAGCCCCCTCCCAATTCCATAGATAGTCCAACCCTGCTCACCCTCACATTCCAGAACCATCAACGTCACTCACATCCCTGCACCTCCATCACCCGCATCCACTGCAAAACCACCCTCTCCACCTTACCATGGGTTCTGTCCAAGTGAGCATCAGCTCACCATTCTCTACTCCCTTTCTGTCTCCTGATAACTTGTGAGTCTACTCAATATGGTTAGGTCATATTATTGAGATCATGCAATATTTGTCCTTTAGGGACTGGCTTGCATCAATCAACAAGGTCTTAGAGATTCATCAATGTTATCATTTGAAGGAATGTGTCAAAACTTCATTCCTTCTTACAGCTGAGTATTATTCCATTGTATTTATATACCACATTTTGCTTGCTTTTACCTTTTAGCAATAGTGAATAATGCTGCTATGAACATTAGTGTGTATACATCTCCTTGTGACCCTTTTATTGTTTCTTCTGGATATATACCTAGCAGGATTATAGGTAGGATTCCTGGATCAAATATTTTATACTTAGCTTCTTGAGAAACTGACAGACCATCCTCCACTATGGCTGCAATATTCTATATTCAGACCAGCAGTGGATGAGTGTTCCCATTCTTCCACATTCTCTCCAACACTAGTAGTTTTTTGTTTTTTTCTTAATACCAGCCAGTCTAATAGGAGTAAGATGATATTTCATTGTAGTTTTATTCGCATTTCTCTAACAGCTAGTGATGATGTGCTTCTACACAAGTGTGTTCTTGTTATTTCATATACTCTATTTGTCACTTTGCTTTACATATTATTACATAACTCCAATTTTATTATATGAATTCTTTAATCCAATTCCTTTTCAACTACAAAATATTTGGGGAGCATCTCTGAGTCAGTTTCTTAAGTTCCTAAAGGTAAATCAGATTAGCCCAGTTGATCAAACTAAGGCACATTGACCAGTTCATGGAAGGATTAACTGATTCTTCTCCTCTTTCTCTGAAACTCCCATTTACCACTTTCTTTATTCAAGGGTAAGATTTTGTTGGAGTAAAATCTGTCCACTGCTGCATACCTAGGATCTGAGTGACAGTGTACCCTAGGAGGTATGAGTGGGCAGCAAATTCTTTGTTTTCCTAGAGTTCCTAGAATGTAGTGTGTTTAATGGATAATACATCACTTAACCCATTGAAATTTACCACAGAAATTCTATGGCTACAGTACGTTTAAGGTGGAAGAATAAAACCACCTGGAAAATGATATACACAGTTGTGCCAGACCCTATTCCAGGTTGGCTGTAAATACACTCACCTTATATGTGAGATGCTTTTCCAGTGCTTTTTAAGCCACAGAGAGTCCACAAGGGCAGTGGGAACAGGGAAAAGGACTAGCATTTAGATAACAGACAATATTTCTTCAGACTTTTATTTCTAGAAAGATGCTCTGTGGTTGATTCCTTGGACTCAAGAGGAAAATTTAAACTGTCTTTGCTATCAAATAGAAAACTATAATTTGACCACTAAATATTCAAAATTTTAAGAGCACAGGGCCTATGTTCACAAGAGGTAGTTAACAAAATGAAAAACTCAATAGGAAATGGAAAATATTTGACGGCAATTGAGTGCCATCTTGGGTATTTACTTGCTGTGTAACTTTGAGTAATTTCCTTAACCTCTCTGGATTGTCATCACATCATTTACAAATGGGTAAACGGATATGTACATTCCATATGTTCTATGATCATCTTTTTAATACAGGTAGATAACAGATACAAAAATTTCAAAAAATTCTACTATTATTATCTCCAAAACATCTGGCCAAATAGCTTTTAAACAAATTTTTATTTTTCATCTGGATATTTTGTTATCTCATAGATTTAGTCTATATGTAGTTTGTGGACTCATCTCACTCCTCCCCATAACGCTCAAATCTTGAATGTATATTCTTTACAACGTAGAATCAGCATGCATATCCTGGTTTTCCACTCCCACACATTTTTTCCATAGCACTAAAGTATGTGGTAAAGTCCTCTGAAAGTTTTTGAAGCATCCTTTTTTCCTAATACTAAAGAAAGCTAGTGATAGGTATTTCCTACAGCTGGAAAAGAGCATTTTTCATCTTGCTCATATTAAATGGAAAAATATTTAAGCATATTTTACTAAAAATAAAATTGAAAGAACAATCACATCAGTTCTCAAAAGGAATAGATTATCTGTGGGCTTAGATCCATGGAAAGAAAGATTACGATGATTGAAGAGTCCACTTGCCATGTACTTGATTTAACTTACCCTATTTATTCTCCACTATAACCTGAAAGGTGAAAGTTATTATTCTCATTATAAAGATGAAAAGTTATTGGCTCAGAAAGCTAATTAGTGAGAAGATAAGTAAGTTCCAAACCCAGATATGGAGAATATCATCTCTCATTCCTGGTCCTCAGATTCACTCAAGCCCAGTGATGGTGGTCATACATTGTGTAGGAGGATTCCTGGATGATGTGAAGGATGGTATTTAGATTATCTCTAAAACAGTGATTTCCAAATTTCTTGTCATCAGTAAACAGAGATGCCTGAACCCCACACCTGCACATTCTGATTAAGGAGGTCTAAGGAGTCCTTGGAAATACACAGCTTAAGGGATTTTAATGTACAACCAAGTTTTGTGACTTCCAATTCCAAGATGCATTGATGTCATAAAATTGGCTTCCAAAGTTTTTTTTGGGGGGGGATGGGGGCGGGCCTGAGATGTGATTAATCTGAACCTTGGACAGCTCTCTTTGAAAAGGAATATTTACAGTTCGTAAAGGCAATATGAAAAGGAGAGAAAAGACATTAATTTCATCTCAATGTGTGTCATTTTTTCCCATTCTTTAAAAAAAATTGCACACCTAAATCTAGCCAGCTAGCTTGTAAACACTTTGTCTATGAGAAATGGTCAGGTGGAGTGTGCAAATGCTCCTTCCTTTTTTATAAAGTAACTCAAAGAACACTCTCCACTCACTGAAAACTAACTTAAATCTAGGGCAGAGTACTATGAAATTGCAATGATAAATGGTTTTACTAACCTTTTTGATTTGCTTGAGCTTCCATTTTATCCAGGGGATTACAAAGAAGAAACAGAAGAAAATTGAAGCAGACTGACATAGCAATGATCCATTATTGTGCTGATAAAGACCCCTGTCCCTGCCCAGGAGGAAGAACTAACAAAGAGCTCAGACTAACACCAGCAAAGACTACTGATCTTCACCAGATGGCCACAATCTTACAATAACAACTTGATTGTTAATTATGGACGGCCCTCAAGGACAACCTTCCCAGACAATCCATAACCCCCATAGCCCAGGTAGTTTACATTGTCCTTATAGCACACAGCTTACATACTAACCAAAATTCATGTCCTTTTTTATTTTCCCCATTTCCCCACACATTCCCTTAATGCCAAACAGCCATAACAGCTACTCCCCTAGCTCACCCCTTTGAGCAAAAAACCTCTTTTGATGCTGCTTCTGCATTAATGCAACTTTAGCTCAATAATCATGCTCTGCACCTCATTTTTAAGTCTATTTTATTTTCAGCACAACAGTACTATGAATTTACTGATATTAACTCATCCCTCTATAGGTAACAATTAAAGTCAAATAAAAGAGGTTTGATAAAAGGCCACTCATGTTCTCACACTTTATTTGGCATTCCATGACATTGTCTTCAAATTCCCAGTACCTTTGTGTGCTTTGACCTGGTTCCACAGCTGCCCTGTAATTATTTGTAAAAACCCCAACATGGGTAAAATACATGATAGAGCAATGAAGCCCTAAAGCAGATTGCTTCAAACATAAAGAAGGCAATTCCCACCCAGATGACAAAGGATGGGGTCAAACTCAAAAGCATTTTGCTGGTCTAGATTCACCCTTTCCACATAGTTATAGAGAGTAACCTCAGCAAATCATCTATAGTATCTCAGAGTTCCCTTTCTTTTAGGTTTCCCCCACCCCTTTCTCCTATCCCAGGAGCTTTTTCATTGCCCCCTTCACATACTTGTTCCTCAGTGTATAGATGAGTGGATTTACACTCGGAGTGACAATGGTGTAGAAGAGAGTAAGGAACTTACCCTGATCTTGAGAGTAGCTGTTGGCTGGCTGCAAGTACATGTAGATGATAGTTCCATAGAAGAGGGAGACAATCATTAGGTGAGAAGAACAGGTGTTGAAAGCCTTCTTGCATCACACTGCTGACCTAATCATCAGCACAGCAGCAGCAATCATGCCATAGGAGATAAGGATGAAGCAGAGGGGTTCCAGGAGAAAGGAAACTTCCAGGGCAAAGGCAAAAGCTTCCACCTAAATGGTGGCTTCACATGACATGGCAATGAGAACAGGCATCTCACACAGACAATGATCCACCCTGTGACGTCCACACCAGGAGAGTTGCATCATGTAGGGACACATGACAAAGGAGTTTAGAAAACCACAGCACCAGGATACAGTCACCAACTGGAGGCAAAGACGTGGGTGCATGACCATTGTGTAGTGAAGGACAAGCAGACGGGTGCATAGCGGTCATAGGACATGACAGCCAGGAGAACACACTCAGTTGAACCCAACACCATGTAGATGTAGAGTTGGGCCACACAGCCATGATAAATAATGGTCTTCTCTGGACCCCAAAGATTCCATAGCAGCTGGGGGACAATGCTGGTTGTAAAGCAGAGGTCTAAGAAAGAGAGGTTCCCAAGAAAGAAGTACATGGGTGTGTGGAGCCTGACATCTATGATTAACAAGAGAATGATATCAGTGTTGCCCACCAGACTCCTGATGTAGAAGACCAAGATGAAAGCAAAGAGAATTATCTCCAGAGGAGGCTGAACAGAAAAACCCACCAAGATGAACACCAAGATGACAGCAAGATGAATAGCTGTCATTGTGTCTTCCCATAATCTTCAGCAGCATTTATAGAGAAACAAAAAAGACATTAGATAGGCAGGCAAATGAAGATTGTTTCCAGTGCTATCAATTTCGATTTACAGATCTGTGAAGTTAGGACCTGTAAGTCCTTTCATTACTTTCTTTAGCAAATAATTACTGGTCTCTATCATATGCAAAGCAGTGTGACTATGGCCTCTGGAAGACAGAGGATGACATATGGAGCAGACTGTATGGTGAATAGTATGTAAATAATGACAAAGAAGAGAGAACAAAAAGTTCAAGGATTCGTTAAAACACTGAGAATTTTGCAAATTATTTCCAATTGATCAGGAAAGCCCCTGTAGAAGAGTTTGGCATTAGGGAATGGGTGTTAGAGTTGTTTTTGGTGTGTTCCAAAGAAGATGTATGAATTTAGTATGTGGAAGACTGAGTAAAATAGGTTGCAAGAAGAAATAGCACAGCAAAGGCACAAATGACCTAATTAATCAGTGATGCTCAGGTAATCCTGAAATTCAATAACTTTGACCTTAGAAGAAAGATAAGCTTGATTCTACATCTATAAGAGACTGGTCTGCCAAAGAAAGTCTGTTTGGCTTGCAGTTCAGTTGATCTCTCTACATTCTGGTTTTTCCTGGTGACAAATGGAAAGCACGACTTTATCCAATAGAAGGGCCCACCCGATTCAGGCCCACAAAGACGAAACACATTTCAAAGTGTGAAGGTGATTAATTGCAAGTACTCAAGCAAGTAACTGGGGGAAACTTCTCCAAATCAGTTTCCAGTGAGAGTGTGAGTTGGGGATTTTATTTGCAGGGAAAGAGAAAGGAAGGAAAGAAAGAGAGAAAGAGAAAGGAAGGAATGGAGGAAGGGAGGAAGGAAGAAATGAAAGGAAGAAAGGAAGAGAGAGAAAGAAAGAAAGAAAGAAAGAGAGAGAGAAAGAAAGAAGGAAGGAAAGAAAGAAATGAAGAAGAAAAGATAAGAAAAGAAGAAAAGAAAAGAAAAGAAAAGAAAAGGAAAAAAGGCTACATGGCAGTTTTGCCATATCAGCAAAGATGCAGGGTTTCTCCAATGGTCTTTTAATGAGGAAAAGGATACACTCCACTCCTTAATTTTGTATTTCCTCAAGCACTTCAAACTTATTTTTGCTATCCTGTTTCAGTGGTTATTGAATCACAGCTCAGCGTTAAATCTTGATATCTAGTTCTTACATGTAAAGTTCTATGACTCCCTTTTCCACTGACCACTGAGCCATGTCCATCGTTCGGTTTTCGAGGAGGAAGTCACAGACTTACTGAGCCATAGGGTGCCCCCGATGCCATCTGGTCTTCTCTTGCAATGGGATATTATATTATTCCTGTAAGCAGAATCTGAAAGCATCTGGTTAACGATTAATAGCAAGCTCAGCTAATTCTGGAAAAGGGTATTAGAAACTTCATAGTTGCTGAGGTGTGGAAATTTCTTTTAATAATCACATTTTTTCTAGCAATCAAAGGGAGGCTTGATAACTTCTAAGTTCCCATCCAGCCCTCACATGTCTATGAATATATCCCCTGAGCCCTTTCAACTCTACACAGTTTACACATCTACAGCATCTAAGCCAAGAGCTTTGATGGGGCCTCTCTTTTATAATGGCAATGTCCACCCAGGTTTTAATCAGCTCCAGTAATAGAAAATAACATCTGGGCAACTCACAAGAAGTAAGTAATGGGAACGAGAGTACAGATACATTTTTAAAGGATGTGTGTCTCCATGTAGCTACTATTGCAACCTGACATGCCTGACAATGGAAAAGTTAGGAATTATATCCAGGTGGAGTTGCAGGTGGAACTCCAGGCCCAGGTCCATCATCAAAGTCATAAATGGGTAGACTACTTGCAAGGGAGACTTTGCCATGCACAGTTTGCTGGTGGTGATTATGTGAAATTATTTATACTTCTATATCCATAGACTCATCACAAGCTTTCACCAATGTTCAGGGATCTATACATAGATTCCAATGAATGGCAATGACAAGCTACAGAAATTCTTCAACAAAATACATAACTTAGATCCTGATTCCTTAGCTAAAATTGCAAATGTATCATGTAATCATCTATTCAAAATAGATATTTTCCCAATGCATTATTCTTTTATTCCATGATGTCCCAATATTCAACTTTCTCTCCATTACCCAGAGACTCACCTCCATTTTACCTAACAGGTATTTCAAGTGTAAGTTGTTGCACTTTGTTTTCTCATGTCTTTTGCTCATATCTGTAGCTCAGAACCATAAATTGCAAGGGAATTTATGTAGTAGTATAAATGTGTAGTAGTATAACTAGCCTATAACAGTATAAATGCACACTAATTTGGAAAACTTTGGCCTAAAGAAATGAAATTAGATGAGTGCATTTGACTTGATTCTTCAGACAAAGAATGTT
>JAQZBX010052908.1:0-19018 GCA_029593785.1 Cabassous unicinctus | reverse complement strand
TTTTTTTTTTTTTTTAGGTACCGGGGCCGGGGATTGAACCCGGGACCTGGAATTTGGGAAGCTGGCTTGCAACTGCTGAGCTACACTGGCTCCCCAATTCGTTTACATTTAAAGTAACTACTGATAATGCAGGACTTTGCTAATTAGTCTTTGTAAGTCTTATACCTTTTTTAACCTCAAGTCTTCCATTAATGCCTACTTTAATATTTGAATTTTTTATTGTGCCCTTTTGTTTCTTCTTGTTCTTTCTGAATATATTATCTATAACAGTCATATTTGATTTGATACAAGCTTAACTTAAGTAGCATATGCATATGCTGTTCCTATACCCCATCCCCCCACTTTTTTGTTACACTTGATACAAATTATTTCATTATACATTGTATGTCCAAACCATAGATTTATCATTACTTTTTATACATTTGCATTTTTGAGACTGTAAGAAGTGGAATTAAATTCCAAAAAATACAGTACAGTGGTACTGACATATAATCACCCATATGGTTACCTTTACTGGAGGTCTTTATTTCTTTATGCCTCTTTAATTCACGGTATAGTGTCCTTTTCCTTTCAGTCTGAAGAACTCCCTTTAGCATTGCCTATAGGGCTGGTCTAGTGGTTACAAACTCCCTCAGTTTTTGTTTATATAGGAATGTTGTAATCTCTCCCTTATTTTTGAAAGTCAGACTCATGGAATATAAAATTCTTGGTTGGGCATTGATTTTCTTTCAGCACTTGAAATATTCATCCCACTCCCTCTTGTCTCTGTGGTTTCTGATGACGGATGGACATTCATTCTTATTGGGACTTCCTTGTACACAACATGTTGCTTTTCTCTTGCAACTTTCTGAACTCTCTCCTTCTCCTTGATGCTTTACAGTTTGACTATGTGTCTGGGCATGGTTCTCTTTGAATTTATTCTTTTTCGGCTTCACTGGACTTTTTGAATGTGCATATTCATGTCTTTATTTAAATTTGGGAAATTTTCTGCCATTATTTCTTTGAATATTCCTACTGTCCTTTTCTCTCTTTCTCCTCCTTCTGGGACTCCTATAATGCATAGATTGGAACTCTTGGTCTCTTAGACTGTTTGTTTTTTGTGTCTTTATTCTGCCAGCTTCAGTCTGCTGTTAAAACCTTCCAGTGAATTTTTCATTTCAGTTATTGTGGTCTTCAACTCCAGTATTTCTGTTTGGTTCCTTTTTAAAATTTCTCTTTCTTTGTTTAGATTCTCTCATTGATTCATTTTATTTTCCTGATATAGTTTAATTTTTTTCTCTTTTTCTTTGTCATTGAGTAGGCGTTTTGCATATTGAGGTTCTTTTTTTTTTTAAGTCTTTGTCTGGTGGTATGTCCAAAGATCGGTCTTCTTCATTGGTGGTACTTCCTTTGGAAGGGCCATCATTTTCTGTTTCTTTATTCGTTCTGTAATCTTTTGTTGTATACTGTACATTCTAATATTTTTAAATGTTAACTCTAGGATTCAGCCCCTGAGCTGTCTGTTCCTTAAGTTTGTATCCAGCTAGTGATATTACAGTGATTTCCTTAAGTGCCAGGAGTATTTTTAAAGCACATTTTCTTGATTCGTTACTTGTCCAGTTAATGTACCCGGTTAACTGCTGGAATTGACACATATGGTTCTGCCAGTTTTTGCTACTTGTTCAGTGACTCTGTAGTGAAATGGCACCCTGGAGCATTTTACTCTGCCATTTTGGTTGATCTGAACTTTTCAAAGGAAAATACACTTAGGTTAGGGCAAATGATAACAGCGATACAATTCTAATTTTGCAGTTTTCATTCTCTAACGTCATTTTCTGATCTGGAAAATCCATTGGTGAATAAAATTTTTTCAGAAATAGGTTTTTTTTTTTTGAAGTTTAGACTAGTTTGTCATCATGTAGAAAAGAATAGACTATCACTTTTATCTCCTTTTCACTGAGCCTGAGTACATTAATTCCAGATTCACAGAACATCTGCTTTCTAACCTAGTCCACTGTGCAAGGAGTTTTTCGAAATACTGAAAATTGAATGTTACTGCTCCTAGAGGAGGAAGCTAGATGTGTAAGCTGATAATGACAGTATCATGTGGTAAGTGCTTAATAAAGTATATATAGAGTGTTGTACTCTTGGCAGCAGATAAAGTGACTGCCTGCCTTTAGGATTAAGGAAGGAAAAAGAAGCCTAAGCATGTTCTGTCTTTTATTCCTCACAATAGCCTTAGGAATAAGGCAGGTGATACGATTACCTTTATAAAAATGAGCAAAGGAGGCCTAGAGACAGGAAGCAAGTTTTTCTGTCAGCTCTACATACAGGATTCAAACCTAGTCCAATATATTTGTTAGTTCTATTTTTTAAAATACTTTATTTTTATTTATTTCTCCCCTCCCCTTGTTGTTTGCCCTTGCTGTCTGCTCTTGTGTCTGTTTGTTGTGTGCTCGTCATCTTTTTTTTTTTTTTAGGAGGCACTGGGAACCGAACCCAGGACCTCCCTCCCAGGGAAGTGCCCAGTGGCTTGAGCCACCTCCGCTCAAGATTTGTTAGTTCTTAACGTGATGGTATACTTTGAAATGCAGAAGGCTGTGATAGTAAAAGTTTTGTGCAACAAAGGACTAAGTACTAGTCCAAAGGATTTCAAAAGTGAATTAGCTATGTCCTTGCCCTTGAGGAGTATACAGTCTAGCAGTGCCAGTGCAACATGATAAAGGCTATAATTGACATACAGTAAAGAGCTTAGATTTTCATAGGAGATAGAATGCCTTTCCAACTTCTGGGAGATGATGGCATGGAAAATTTTAGGATAGGATAGCATTTGATCTGGTACTTGAAAAAATGGGTTTGATTTAGGCAAGTAGAAATGGTGACTAGACAAAATGTAAAGAGGAAAAATATAGAAAGGAAGTTATGTATGCATCTGATACATGCCACCCCTTATACCTTCCTCGGTATAATCAGTCCAGATTAACTGTAGTATTGACCTTGTATCAGGAGTTATGGGAAATAAGAATGGAAAGATAAACATGTTGGACTTAAGGTGTTCTCCACCTTAAGGTTATGACACATTAAGGTAAGAGTTTGAACTTTATTCTGTAGACAGTAGGAAACGAAGTTTTTTTTAAGAGTACAGGATTATAGTTATTAAATTAGAAATTAAACATATATACATATCAATATGTATGTTTATATTCTGATACAGCAGCAGAGATATAGTAGATGTTAAGTATAATCCTTCACTTTCATCCCCTTTTCTAGTCCATTCCTGGTGCTTTGGTAGTCGTATGTAAGATAGGTTAGGAAGATGGGGTCTAGTTAGATGGTTATTACAGTGGTCCAGATAAGAGATAATGAAGGCCTTCTCTAAGGCAATGGTAATGAAAATGAAGAGATTACAGTGAGAGTTGGAATTAACACGGTTTAGCAAAGGATGTTGCTGGGAGTGAAAGGAATTAAAGTTGCAGGCAGATATCAAGCACTTTTCCATTTCTGATAAACTCAGACTCCAAATACAGACTCTTCACTGACTTTTTATATAAAAGTAATGCATGCACATAATATTAAAATGATATAAAAATATTGAATATGGGGGGATGAATGATGACATCATCCAAAGAGAAACATGTCAGGGAAAATAGAGAGGTTAAAACTTTGGGAAGAGCCACTTCTCAAGTGTGGGCTATCCATAGTCACTTCCATAGGGACAGTATGGAAATGGGGGGAGGGGGTAGTTACCTTGCAGTAGAGAAACCTGACAAACACTACCTCAGCCAGGTGGTCAAGGTTAACATCAACAGTGATAAGCCACCTTGATAGTATGTCCCCTTGATGTGATGTAATAAAAATGGTACTTTACCCCTCTGGTCTTCTTCCCCAAACCCATGACCCCAGAAAAGAAATCAGACAAATTCCATTTGAGGGACATTCTACAAACACCTCAAAACTGCCAGGGTTATCATAAACAAGCAAAGTCTGAGTAACCTTCACAGCCAAGAGTTGTTTAAGGAAATATGACTGCTAAATGTAATGTGGTATTCTGGATGAGCTCCTGGAACAGAAAAGGGACATTAGGTTAAAACTAAAGGAAAACAAAACAAAAGAGCATAGGGTAGGAAAGAAGTTATCAAGCTAATTGTTCTCCACTCACCTTTGTGTGTCCAGCATAGGTGCTTAGTAAATATTTGCTGAGTGA
The DNA here is from genome assembly GCA_029593785.1 of Cabassous unicinctus. Taxonomy (NCBI): domain Eukaryota; kingdom Metazoa; phylum Chordata; class Mammalia; order Cingulata; family Chlamyphoridae; genus Cabassous; species Cabassous unicinctus. The sequence continues at coordinate 14,835 of JAQZBX010052908.1, read as the reverse complement.
ATAGTTTGCTTGCAGCAATTCATTACTCTCCAGTGAGGTTTGGCATTTTCATTTGTTGGTTTGAGCTCAGAGCTAGATTTGTTTTCCTCCAGTCCATGCCACACCCAGGTGAGCAAGATCATTATAAAAGTTTGTCAGCATTCCTTCCTTTGCCAGTGTTGACAGTAGATGATCTTTTTCTTCTCCCTGTTTCTTTACAAATTGTTGGGAATGACCATAAATTTCTGTTTTTGGTTTGAGGAAACAGCCAGTTGGTAAAACTGAAATTGTTGATAAAAGCTCAGCCTAATGTACTTACTTAGCAAACATTTATGAGGGCTGGTAAACATTTATGTACCAGGTTATGTATGAGGTGCTATGGATCCAAAAGTGAGCAAGATGGTTCTTGCTCTTACGCTTATAGTTTGGAATGAGGAACCAGATGATTAAATCAGTTGTATATACACACTCACACACACAGCCAAAAAATCTCCATATTTAAAAATCAGAAGAAAACTTAAATCATCTCTTGAAAGGAGGTGTGTATTATGAAAAGTTGCTTAAAGGATATGGCACTTGAGCTAAGTCTTAGAAGATGAATAGCAGTTAGCTAAGTGGACAAAAAGTCACTGGGCATTGGAGAATGAACATTTTAAGTATGCTACATGCAAAGGCCCAAAAAGAGGTACTGGAGTAAAGAATCAGAGACTTATTACTGAGGTTCTCTGCTTTATTCCTTTCCTTTGGTCTCATCTATATCTCGGGTTCCTCCGTTCCCCCCCCCCCCACCCTGGACCTTGTGCTTGGGAAGCAGATGCTTAACCACTGAGCTACATTCACTCCTCAAAGAGAGTTGGTTTTTTCCTTTGTTTATTTTGTTTTTAGGAGGTACTGGGGATTGAGCCTGGGACCTCGTACATGGGAAGCAGTCGCTCAACTACTTGAGCTACATCTACATCCACTCCCTATTTGGGGTATTTTTAATATTTTAAAACAAAGATACAGAAATGATAGTTGATAATTTGCATCAAGGGAAAGAGGGCCAGATATCCATATCTTTTTATTCCTTTTTATTTTTAATTGATTCCTTAGCTGCTCTTCTAAGCCTTGTCAGCATCTCTGTCTGTATACCTCCCAGTTTCAGGTAAAAGATGAGTTCTGTTTTTTAAAGCTACATCATCTTGGGAACTTTTTAAAAATTTCTTTATTTTTATTACCAGGCTCGGTGCCTAGAACATAGTTGGCACTTTCTCAGTAAATATTTGTGGAATGACTATCTCTCGTCTTCCTTTTTGGCTTTCCTTGACAGGTGTTTCAAATAAATGGTCTGTTATTCCCTGTTTCCTTTTCCTTCAGCCCTCCCTGTCTTAATGGTTCTTGTGTAATGAGTAAAGTCACTTTACTGATTACAGTAGAATCAGTAAAGACTGGAAGATAAACAACATAAAGGTCTATAAAGAGATGAAGGAACAATGACTCTTGATTGATGTATTAGTTTCCTAGAGCTGCCCTGAAAAATTACTACAAACTTGGTGACTTAAAACAACAGAAATGTATTCTCTCACAGAAGTCCAAAATCAAGATATTGTCAGCACTACTCCCTCCGAAGATTCTGGGAAGCCTCTTTCAGCTTTTGGTGGCTCCAGGAGTTCCTTAGCTTGTGGCAGCATAACTCCAATCTCTGCCTCTGTCTTCACATGGTCTTCTCACCCTGTGTGTCTGTCTCTGTATTCATTCCTCTGCCTTTCTCTCTCTCACTCTAATCAAAGAAGCTTTAGATTACATAAATGTTATACTGAAAATATAGGGGATTCCCATGTAACCCCCTCCCACACTTCTCCCCATCAACAACATCCTTCATTAATGTGGTACATTTGTTACAATTGATGAACTCACACCAAAGCATTGCCACTAACCATCTATAGTTTACATTATGGTTTACACTTTGTACTGCACCATTTTATAGGTTTTGACAAAATGTATAATGGCCTGTATCCATCATTACAGTGTCATGAAGGACAATTTCAGTGCCCCCAAAATGCCCCATATTACCCCTATTCTTCCCTCTCCCTCCCCTCAGAACCTCTGGGGACCACTATCTTTATATCAGTGTTACAAGTTCTTCCATTACTAGAATAATAATAAGTCTACTTTAGTCCATAATTGCATTCTCCCCTTATGCCTTTCTCTTATAAAGACCCTTGTCATTGGAGCTAGGGCCCACCCTAAATCCAGAATAATTGAGTTACTTAACTTAATTACACCTGTAAAGACCCTTTTCCAAATAAAGTCACATTCACAGGTTCCTGGAGTTAGGACTTGGACATATCTTCTTGGTGGCCACTATTCAGCACGCCTCAGTTAGCAACCACAGCAGTATCTAATTGAAGTAATTGAGGGGCTTGCTATCTTGGATTTGAGGGGGATGATGTTTGGAAAACCAACAGCATAAAAACAGCTCTTAAATCATTTTATTAAAAACGAAGTTGTAGATGGTAGATATTTACTTCAATTTGTTTTAGAAAATATGTACTGAAAATTTTTAACTCGGGGTCAGATGGGTTTGGATGGAGATTTTGCTCTCAGCTGTATTCATCTTTAAGAATCTTCCGTTTTCCATTTGTATTAAAACTTTTGAGTTTGCAAAATCCTTTCACATTTTCTCATTTGAGTTTTATGACATTCTATTGAAGTAGGAATGTTGTGTATTCTTTATCCCATTTTACAGATGTGGAACTGGAGCTCAGGTTCTGTAATTTGCCCACTGTCGCAGATTATGAAATAATGCTGATGGATTTGAACCCTGGTATTTTAACTGTAAATCTTTATTTTTTCTAATATACCATGCTGAGTTTACTAATTTTTTTATTGAAGGGAGACTTTATTGTTTGTTTTTTTCCCACATTTCTCAATTTGGAATGTTAGCATGAAAAATAAAATTTTCTCTGCCAAATAAGCTGCTAATATTTAAGGCAGACTCTGTATGATGGCTGTCTGATCTGTATTTAAGAGCTGTCATTTCTTTGGTATGACTTTAAATACTTTGCAGCAAATAATTCTTCACTGGATTACTTTTAGTCCTGAGGTTAACTGTTCATTCACAGGATTTTTGTTTCATTTTATCTTTTGTTTGTTTTAAAGATTATCCCTCTCTTCTCCCCCATTGATTTGCAGTTGCTGTCTGCTCTTGGTGTGTTCTTCTGTGTCTGCTTGTCTTCTCTTTAGGCGGCACTGGGAACCAATCCTGGGACCTTCTGGACTGGGAGACAGGCGCTCAATCTCTTGTACCACCTCAGCTCCCTGGTCTGCTGTGTCTCTTATTCTCTCTCCTCTGTGTCTCTTTTGTTGCATCGTCTTGCTGCACCAGCACTCCTGCGCGGGCCAGCACTCCTGCGCGGGCCAGCTTGGCTTTCACCAGGAGGCCCCGGGAACCGAACTCTGGACCTCCTATATGGTAGACAGGAGCCCAGTCGCTTGAGCCACACCTGTTTCCCTTATTTTGTTTTTGAGGACCAGGCGTAGTAGCTGACAATATGCAGCCCCGTTTTCAGGATGATAGCTGTAGGAAACTTTTCTTCAATAGTTAGTAATTTGCTCCGGTACTTTTAATGCCTTTGCTTTTTCACATATTCTAAATTAAAACCGTTTTGGCTTGTGATTTTAAAAATAAAGCCATCACCAATTTTTAAAAATTATCTTGAAATTGGTAGAGGAAGGTTTAGGACTAGGAAAATGAACTTCAGTAGAATCCCTAGCACTTATATCAGTGTTTCTTGTGGGAAAAAATTACTGGGGTGGAGGGTGGGGATGCATATTATTTCGATTCCTGGCCCTCAACAAAATCAGAATCTCTGGGGTGGGGTTTCAAGAAACTGCATGTTCGACCTTGAGTAAAGGAAGAAGGTAAGGTGATTTCATGGTAGGAACTGTAACGGCAGCATTATATTAAGTGTAGTAATCTGTGTTAATTAGAGTGGTAATGATCTGTGTAGACCCCAAATATCCACATGAGGCCTTAAAAATAGTTATACAATATTTTAACACAGCTGCTTTTTATACGTTAAATACTTTGGTGAATGAAAAGATTAGTAAGATACGGATCTTGATTGACCTCAAGGAACTGTTTATAAATTATATAAAAACATGCATTTAAATAACCAGCAATATAAGATAAAAGTTAATAATAAGTGACATTTCAGAGATAGAAATAGTTTTCTGGAAGTCCATTTAAGGGAAAGATCACAACCAGCCAATAGAAAAAAGCCAAAGACTTCATGAAGGAGATTGCCCTGCAGAGCCCAAGGGATAGGTGGAGCAGGCAATAGTTTTCTATTTATGGAGGAAAGCAAATAAATTAATTTCCTATTTGTACTCTTTGTTCTCCAAACTCTCAGGATGTGTTATGTGTTGAATTTTTTCTTTTTTCACAAATCTTCCACCTATCATTGAGGGGTTACGGTTAATGGTAGTTCCTATTTGTGGCAATTGAGAGAATTTGAACAAAACCTTCCCTTGAGAAAAGTGTGTGTTTGTTTGACTATGGGAAACTTGAGTACATGAGTCTTTTGAGGAAAGGAATTCAATGAAGAAGTAAGTAAAAAAGGAGTTGATCTCAGAACTGTGAAAAAGATCTAATTTTGAATTGTTATGGAGTGCTCCTCTAGGATGTGAGGAAAGAATAGGATTATGGACATCTAGAGAAAGCTTGGAGTAAAGAAGAGAAAGTTGAAGAAACCTTTGTTGGGTTTTTGTGTGTTTTTTGGTTAAATGAGATAATTCTAGTAAATTCTTATGGAGCACTTCCTGTGTGTGGGCACTGTTGTAAGTACTTTACATATATATGTTAACTGATTTAATTCTCACAACTCTGTGAAGTAGGTATTGTTGGTACCCCATTTCAAAAATGATATACACAAAGGCCAAGTGATTTATCTAATGTCATCTGGATAGTGCTTTGAACCACAACAGGATGCTGACAGTTCAGTCAGAATCTCTGGAGATAAGGCCTGAGCATCAGTTTTGGGTGTTTTTTGTTTGTTTGCTTGTTGTTGTGGCTAGAAATTGATTGGGGGTGGGGCACTTTACTTCACATAGATGGTCAGGGAAGGCATCTAGGGATGGTGAGAAGCCATGGGGTCTGCCTATATGTGGAGAGGGAAGAGCATGCAGAGGCCTTGTGTTTTCCAGGTACAGCGTGAAAGCCTGTGATACCAATGATTTGGAGGGACTTAATTTATGTTTGTTAGGTTTCTGTTTAATACTTCAATTGTAAATCAAACCTATGCTATGTCTTAGTCTTCTTTGCTGCTTCCTTCTCTTCATATAGCTTTAAATACCATCTGTATGTTGGCTACTATCTGATTTATATCTTCGGTCCAAATAACATCCCTGAAGTCTAGATGCATATATCCAGTTACTCAACTTTACCTCTGGTTGTCTAATAGACATCTCAACTTAAAATAGCCAAACTGGAACTCATGATCTTTCCTCCCTCAACCTGCTCACCTTCAGATTTCCCCATCTCATTAATCTGACTCTACTTGAAAATATATTCAGAATTTAGTTACTTCAAACCATTTCCATTGCTCCCACCCTGGTCGAGTCACCATTTCTTGCCTCACTGAGAAACTGGTCTCTTTGCTTCCACTCTCATCAGCTTCTACTTATAGGTTATTCTCACTGCAGTGATCCTTTTAAAATTTAAAATTTTATTGCTCCTCTGATCAGAATTCTCAAGTGGCTCCCCATTTTATTGTGTGAAAACTTAAAAAGTCCTCAGGACCTTCATGATTAGGCCTTTGTGGATCCTATAACCTTCATCCCTGGAGAACTGACTTGTCTCTTCTGTGCTTTAGCCACTTCGGCTGCATTGCTGTTCTACAGCAAATGCCACCTTACAGCTTTTCCCAGGGGCTTTTGTCTTTTGTGTTTACTTTTGTCTTTTGTGTTTACTGATGCATTCCAGTTGCTTAGCCTTAGAATATAGGAGGAATTCAATAAACATTTCTAGAACAATTGAATTTTGGCAGATATTGGGAACATGTAAACGGTAAAGATGAATAAAACATGGTTCTTGCTTTCAGGGAACTTATGGTATAAACATACATAGGAATAAGAGGTAGTAATATTGGTAGTAGTAACAAACATTTCAATTTTTTATTGCAACCTTACCATGTGCTACACACTTAATTTTTTAAGATTTATTTTATTTATTTCTCCTTTTTATATTTTTTCCTTTTTATTTATTTATTTCCCCTTGTTTGCACTCTCTGTCTGCTCCCTGTATCTGCTTGTCTTCTTTTTTTAGGAGGCACTGGGAACTGAACCCGGGACCTCCCATGTAGGAGGGAGGTGCCAAATCGCTTGAGCTACCTCTGCTCCCTGCTTGTTGTGTCTTTTATTGTGTTTCCTCATTGCGTCTCCTCGTTGCATCATCTTGTTGCATCAGCTTGTGGCTCCAGCCAGCCTATTGTGTCGGCTCGCTGTCTTGCTCATCTTCTTTAGGAGGCACCGGGAACCGAACCTCGGACCTCCCATGTGGTAGGTGGTAGCCCAACTGCTTGTGCCACATCCACTTCCCTACACACTTAATTTTAGGCTCTTAAAATGCATTAGCTCATTTAATACGCCCAGTAAACCTATGAGTTAGGTATTATCCTACTTTTTACTTATTAGGAAACTGAGGCACTGAGAGAATAAGTAACTTGAGGTTCTGTGGATAGTAATTGGCTAGGATTGGAACCCAAGTTGTGTGGCTTCTGAGTCAGAAATCTTAATCCCTGAGCTATACTGAGCATTACTGAGCATTGAATGAGTTGACACATGTAAAGTGTATAAAAGAGTGTCTGGCACAAGATAAGTTCTATATAAGTCTTATCTGTTGTTGATCATAATTTTTAATGTTTCAGAGTTCCTAAGAATATAGTCATAGTAACATCGTATTCACTGACCACTTAAAAATCTATTCCTTATTTATTCATCCTTTCTAAATCCTTCTTGTCAAACATATTTGACCATCATTCTCTTTGAAAACAAAGGGTGAGTCTGTTGCAAACCCCACAAAATAATAGGATCTCATTAAGTATGTGAAAATATTGGGTAACTGTTTGAATTGTACACAGTGCTATTGACAGAGGGATATCTGACAGAGACCATTAATTACTGCAGAAAAGGCACGATAAGGATGATGCTTTTAAAATAATTTTTATATCAAGGGTTAAGAGACGCTCTTGGGAAAATTGGTGAAAGAAACTCGAGATTTTTGCAAAAATTATCTTATAATATTGCTACAAAAAGACAAACGTTAAGCAAAGGATATCCTGCTGAAGTATGCATTTGACCAAAACCCTACTTGTTCAACATTTTATTCACTTTTTGTTCTCAGTGTAGTTGTAGTTATTAATTTAAACTTCAATTTATGTAAAATTTATTTTAATACTATTTAGTTGTTTTTTTCTTTTTTAGCTGAAGTTCAATCAAAGGTTTTTGATTCCTATTTACTATGAAATTTTGATCTTTATTTTCATGGTTTCACTTTTTTTTCCTGTCTCAGAAAATAAGGGAAAATTATTTAAAGAAACGGTGAGATTTGGAAAGAAGTTTAGTCATTTCTTATGCTGAAATAACTATTTTTGTCTATAAGATATTTCAGATAACCATAGGTTCCAAAAATCTATTTTAAAACCTACCCTAACCTCAATTTAGAGTATTTTTCAAGTATAGAAAGCAAGGCATTTTAGTAAAAGGTCATCCTTCCATATATCTGACCAGTAGTACAGGTTAGAAAGAAGTTGCTCAAAGGATCTGTGCAGCAGCCTTGTAGAGTTAGCTACTTGGTTGGAGGATTGATGCTTCTTATGGCTGTTGAATTAAACTTCCATGTAGTTTGAGATTACAGTGGTGTGACTTGTTAAACCTGCTGCGGATGGCTCTCATTGTAGTTTGTTGTTTTAAATGTGTGTAGAGGTCCCAGTATATAAAACAGAGCATTTAAAAACCAGCCTAACTCAGGGAGTGGATGTGGCTCAAGCAGTTGGGCACCCACCTCCCACATGGGAGGTCCCGGGTTCAGTTCCCAGTGCCTACCTAAAGAAGACAAGCTGACACTACAAGCTGACGCAATGAGCAGGCAACAAGCAGACAGATGAGGGAGCCATGGGGGGGCAGGGCAGGGGGAGAGACAGCCTAACTCAATAATATGGTTAAATCACAGAGTACTCTGTTTTTTAAAATGAAGTAAAAATTGTCTTAGCATTTCAAATTAGTGTGCTCAACCATAAAATCAGGGTCAGATCTTCTTTCTGGAAATATAGGATGTATTTGAAGTTGAGCTCACCTCTGGTGACACTGCTTTTGCTATATTGCAACTGAAGAATCTGGCCTATACTTTTGTAAATTGGGGGGAAAAAAACAACTTCCGTGTTTTCATCGTATTACTCTACCTTATAGCATGATAGATCCATTGTTTTTTGTTTAGATTTAAACAGAAGTTCAGTTGTTAACTTTAAATCCATCCATAATGAAAAGAAAACATTATTAAATTTTAAAGCTCTGATGAATCATCAGGGTTAACTATTCTTCAGTCTTAGAATATTAGAGCTAGAAAGGAGCTTAATGATTATCTGGCTCATTTCTCTTTACAGATAGCAAAATTAGGTCCAAAAATATGAAACAATCTGTACAAAGTCACCCAGATGGTTAAACCCCTCTCAGGCAGCTGTCTTTCTGAAAGATTGAGAAAAATTAAGAATTAGCTATATGTGCAAATTTTCCCTTCTTTTTAGATCAACAACTGAGACTTTTTTTGGTAGTAAGCCAAAAACCAGGGCAGGAAGAGGCTTTACAACACTTGCTTTGGACTGCTGATACATGGTTGAATGTTGTGAGCCCTATTGCTCTGTAGGATGCCAAATTATTTTGGGGAAGGGTCATACATACCTTTACCTATAATTTACTGCAATACAGATGATTAATAAAAATAATAGCACTTATTTTAAAACTATCTCTGTTCCAGACTGTATTTTTGTTTGTTATTTATAACAGGATTCAGCCAGAGAAGCAGACCATTGGGGTGTGTGTGTTTGTGTGTGTGTGTGTGTGTGTGTGTGTGTGTGTGTATGGATGGACAGATGGATGGACAGACGGACGGATAAAGCTGGCTGGCTGGCTAGAGATGGAAATGATTGATTTATTGAAAGAAATTGGTTTACATGATTATGGGACCTGGCTAAGCATGTCCTAAATCCATAGGGCAGACTGGAGCTGACAGGCATGGCCAAATCTGCTGCCCACAAGAGGAATTACTGAGGAAACCTTAGTCCTGCTTTTAAGGTCTTTCAACTGATTATATAGAAATAGGTCCCTTAAAGTCAACTGATTATGAGCCTTAATATCTACAAAATACCTTCATCGCAACACCTAGATTAGTGTTTGAGTAGCTGAGGGCAGAGGCTAGACACATTGACCCATCAAAAAGATTATCATGCTGTTCTTGTTTTAGTGTTTGTTGGAGTTTATATTATGCATGCAGAAAAAGTGTTTACAACCCTTATATTTTTTATAACTGAACACACTCAGGTGACAAGCACTATACAGGGTCCCTTTTACATTTATTTATTTCATTTGATTTGATTCTTACAACAGTTCAGTGAGGTATAGGTGTTTTCCCCATTTTATAGATGAGGATTCTGAGGCTTTGACAGATCAGGTATCTTGCCCTGTTACAGCTAGTAAATGGCAAAATTGAGGTTCTTACCAGAGTTTTAAAGCATATGTGAAGTATTTTGGGAGCCCAAAGCACCATTAGTTCTGCTTGGTTAAGGTCTTTGGAACAAGAATGTTTTACTGAAGAGGGTGTAAGAATCTCTGTGTTGGGTCTTAAAGCATGAGCTTAGATTTGCCAGGGAGTGAAATGAAAAGTTCCCTGATAAGAGGTGCAGGGGAAGAATGTATGTTATTTTAGAAGACAGAAGATCGTTTGTTGTACTTAACTATAGGCTCTTTAGATTGTGGTGTGATAGTATTATCTATTGGAATAATACTTTTCAGCCCAAATGCAAAAGATCTTGTTTACTATTTTAGAGAGCTTGAATTTTTATATTGTAGGCAGGATAAACATGAGAGTGAGTTGATCACATCTGCATTTTAACAAAAATTGTTATCTGTAAATTTGTTATAAAATTGGTTGGAAAGGGGGAAAAAGCAAAGGCAGAAAGATAGGCTAACCACTGTTAAAGTCTAGAACCAAAACTAGACCACTGAGGAACAGGAGGGAAGGGAATGGAATTCATAAGAAGTTTCAGAGATAGGATTGATGAGATTGATAAATCATTAAATGTGGATAATGAAGGAAGGAGGGGAATAAGGCTGATTCTGAGACTTTCTTGCAGGTATGATACATTGGGTAAGAATTATAGAGATAAGGAGAAGCTAAGTTTTCTTGTATCTTGGATTGGGAGAAGCAAGATTTGGTTGGGAGTATAGTGGGCAAGACAGTGAAAGAGAATGGATTAGGTTTTGTAAACAGTTCTAGGCCTTGGACGTTTCAGTTTTAGTCCTGGAGGAATTAAAGTGGAAATGTTCCCTAGGCATTTGGCAATAATGGCAGTGAAGTTAAGGTGGTGACTGAAGCAATGGATTTGATAATCACTGACTAGTTTATAGAAGTAGGTTGAGGCTATGGACTGGATTAGTTCTCTCAGGTGAAAAGAAAAGGTTATCAAAGGCAGTGGTGGAGAAAAACTCCTGTATTTAAGAAATGCATGGAAGAAGTGGAGCAGTTGTCACAAAATTAAAACATCAAGAAGATAATTAGAGCCTGACAGAGCAGAAGATATCATTGCTGGCAGTAAAACTATAAAGATACAGTTTGGGGCACAACTAGACCTTATTTATGGGTGAAATAAGATGAGGAATGAGAAAAGATTGGCCATTCAGTGTGTCAGTTTGTAAGATCTTCAATGTTTGTGGGCCAAAGATATCCCAAGTATTCGGAAACATGTTTACCCAGAATTAAAATGGTTAAAAGCTGACAAATAAATAAGATAAGCTATCTGTAAATATAACCCACCCTAGCAAGTGGTCTGTAGATTTGTAATTAAGTAGTCTTGGGAACACCACAATAACACTTGTTTATATTCTCATCATTGAGAGATAATTTAAATGATTACCAGAAGGAAGAATATAGAGTTTTGGAAATGAGGAACCAAAGAGTAACAATTTTCTATATTTAACCATCATTTACTTGGATTAATAGTGATATTAATTGCTAGTGTGAGACATAATCTGTTGTGAGCTAGGAAAGGGTTTTCAGGCTCTATCACTTAAATGATTATCAAACAGTATTAGGTGATTCTTGAAGTCTCTCAAAAATAAATCTGTGATTTCTTGTTATAATTTTGGATGTTAAAAATAGAATTGAGATTCATATCTCAGTTGTTTACCCATTTTGTACTTTTACTCCTTTTAAAAAGTAATTTTTCCATTCATCATATCTTTTGAATATAGAGCAAATTCCTTTCATATATTTGATAACCAACTATTTTCATTTAGAAAACTGCCCTTTTGTCTTCTCTCCTAGACCTGAAAGATTATTCCAAGGAATTAGAAATCTGATAATGAGTTTGACTTTGGGCCTTTTGTAATGTAAAATAGAAACTGTGGATAACAGAAAGTAGAGAAAGCACAATGTTTTCAGTTTATTTTCGGTTAATTAGAATCTTAAATCATTTAGAAAACTTTTAACAAATGAAACATTCCATTAAAAAGGTCATATATTTGCAGAACATTTCTCTGATTTGTATTTGTTGGACATTTTAACAATCTCTATAACGTTTGACTCTAGGGCCAATCATTAAACAAAATTATTAAGTGCCTGCTCTGTGCCACAAGAGAAACAAGTGACAGGATTTTCATTATCCCTTCTCTCATTGGATGTATAATCTAGAAGACATTGAACAGTTTAACTTAAATGTCACTTCTTCAGAAAGTCAAAATTGTCTCTTTTGTTATTCTTTTCATAGCACTTTATTCTTTCTTTGAAATCACAGTTATAATTATTTTAAATTACAGTTCATGTATATTATGTGTTTATTTTGTTTAATTCTCCACTTACTTGACCATAAGTTCCATAAGCAGGTAATATCGTGGTTTTCTGCACTGCTCTATCAACAAGTCTCTAGGCACTGCAACATATTAGTATGCAATAAGGACATCTTGAATAAATGGATAAATTTGTGATAACTGCCTTGAGTGTTTCATAGAAGTGCAGGAGGCTATCACCTAGGCAGACTTAGTCTAGCTTGTTTCTTAAAGGACCCAAAAATGTGTAGGAAGGAGATGTGGTGTTCAATATCCAGTTCTCAGAGGGCAAGTGGGATGAATATCAAAAAAATTTCCTTTGAATTTAGGAATGTGGAAGTTTTTCATGACCTTAATGAGGTGAATTTTTGGTAGAGTGAAGGAATAAAATGCAGATTTGAGTTGATAGGGAAATGAATTAGCAAGAAAATAGAGGAAATTGAACCTAAGTTAAACCATAGATTATGATTAATAGTACAATTATGAAAATGTGCTTTTATCATTTGTAACAAATGTACCACACCAATGCAAAGTGTTAAAAATAGGTGTTTGGGAAGCACATGTGGCTCAAGTGGTTCAGAGTGCCTGCTTCTCACCTGTGAGGTCCTTGTTTCAGTTCCTGGTGTCTCCTAAATACAAAACAACAACAACAAACAAACAACAAGCAAAACAAATGAAAAAACCACCTCAGGGAAGCTGATGTGGCTCAGTGGTGAGCACCAGCTTCCCACATTCAAGGTCCTGGGTTCAATCCCCGGCCCCCAGTATCTAAAAAAGAAAAAAAGAAAAAAGAAAAATAGGTGGTGTATAGGAACCCTGTGTTTTATGCATGATTTAAAAAAAAAAAAAAAGGTAAAGTAAATAGAGCAAGCAGCTTTTTCCAGAAAAGTAGATCCCAAACGCTTATTGCTACCTTATTTACATATTATCTGTTTAACTATTTGATTGTAGCAGAGTATGATAAACTATACAAAGAGAAAATTATTGTGCTTTTAAATATTATCATTATTACACAAAGAACAGTGCATGAACACTTAACCATGTATGTTTTTGATAGAGGCTACTAGGAGGACCCAGTAAGTTATCTTCTAATTCAGCTGTCACATTTATCTTTCATATTGAAATGTTAAATGACTAAGAAAGGATGCAAAGCGTGTTTTGGATTGGTTTACACCTTCTACCTAAATCATAAGTCCTCTTTATCTCTTCTCATTTCCCAAGGAATTAGAGCACTGAAAAATCATGGTAGATTGTTCAGAGAGCACTGAAACCAAAGTGTGAAACTTTGGACAGCAAGAGCACCAGAAACTCTGGCTGCCTCTTTTCCATCTGGTTTTGTAAACTGTTCCTTATTCCTATGAGTTTTGCCTCTTAATTTTTCTTGTTCTTTTTAACTTTCAGGTGTTGGTAAATCATGCTTATTGCTACAGTTTACAGACAAGAGGTTTCAGCCAGTGCATGACCTTACTATCGGTAAGTTTTAAAATAAAGATGACAAGTACGCAAAAGTTACGGATTGTGGCAATGAAGGATGCTAGAGGATCCATTCTATTGGTGGTAGTTCTAAAAACAATCAATGAAACTAGATTGGTGGTTGTGCAGAGCTTAGTCTCCATCACTCTTTTAAAAATGTAAGTATAATAAAAATAATATATTACACAACTTTGTAAAAGTGACTAGGCTGCAGAAAGACTTTCATATTTAAGATTTCAATTGTATTTAATGCTGAAACAAATAATTAAGTGATAACATAGCACTGTATGAGAACTTGGACCAGCTTACCAGAGTTCAATTCAAGGCTCTGCCACTAATCAGCCAGGTAAGCCCCTTCACCACTCCATGCCTCAGTATCTTTAAATATAAAATGAGAATAATAGTACCACTCCCACAAGATTATTGTGAGGATTAAATGAGTCAATAAGTGTAGAGCATTGAACAGTGCCTGATAACATAGTAAGTACTCTTAGCTCTGTGTACTTATCAAGCTCTGTAATTATCAAGGAAAAGTTTCCTCAGTTGTGAAGATTAAATAAGATAGTTACTGGTACAGAATAGTCAATAAATGTTAGCTGTTATTATTTAAAATAGTGATATTATTTTATTATTTGCAAAGGTAAAAATAAAGATGAGTGAAAAACTAAAAACTTTAGGCAAATATACTGGTCTCCTGGTTTCTGATTTGTTTTTCTTTTTTCTTTTTTTTTTAAAAAAGGTTATATTTATACTCCGAAAGCTAAAGAATCTAGCTGGCTTACTCTTCTATAGCTGAAGCCTGTTAACACCTAGAAATTAGTCAAATATGAAATAATGAGGTAATTGGAAATCTAGTTATACTTTACTATTGATAGCATAACAGATCTTTCCAGCCACTGACTACTTATTTCCTGTAGATATTAACTTAACATTTATAGCATGTCAATTCTCATGCCATGAGTATTTTTTAAATACCGAATCAAACTATTTATTAGGTCAGTTAATGGTTTTCAACCCCACCACATGTACTTTGTGGTGGGGTTGAAATCTGTCAGCAGCTGAGAGTAAGGCTATCCAGGTTCTATTTTAATTTGGATAATTTCAGGTATATACAATAATGAGAGGTAAAACCAGTGATAATGTTTCATTCTGGTCCTTATGATTTTGTTTAGCTCTAGTAAACTCATTTTTGTTTAAGATCTGCTCTTAGCTCTGTGTGTCTGAAACCCTGGCATGACTCAATCCTGAGACAACTAGCCAAAGAGTTGTTTTTAGTATAGGATACTTTTTTTTTTTTTTTTAAGT